>CM039509.1:46951578-47114317 GCA_022432975.1 Begonia masoniana | reverse complement strand
AAATTAATGAATTAAAAATAATAATACTTAATCGAAAATAAAATAAATCCCTACCTCGATTAAACTTACAAATGGTTCAAAAATCTAAATCGATGAATCCACACTTTAATTCAATAACTTGGTACTATTCTCTCTGTTCAGATTTCAATAGCTCCACGAGATCAGTGTCGACCAAGATTTCCCACTCAAACACTGATTCAGAATACTCTGCTGCAAAACTTGACATAAAATTGAAAATCCAATTCAGTCTTGTAAAATGTCCCAAGGAAATCATTAACAGGTGATAAATTGAACTTGACAGAGAATACTATATCACCGTAGGTCCAAGCTCAATAATTTCAAGAGTCCAAATATTTTTTTAATAAGTGAATACCTTTGATTTTTCTTCTAGGGTTGTCCAATTTCGTGAAAAATCAAGAGTTAGGCTTTGCAAGGGTTCCTTTCTCTCTGTTTTCCTCTTCTTTAAAAAGAACCAAAATCCTTTAATTAACAACAGAACAATTTATTCAACTGAAAACTGCAGGGAGAAAACAATGGAACGAAAGGGAAATCACTCACCTATTTTTCGAGCACCAGGGCCTAGCCTCCAATTCGTTTTACAAGGGTTAAAGAGAATAAGACAATGAGCGTTTTGAAACCAAAATCGTCGGAATCGGAAATCAAGTCGTCGCCGATCGGTTCCCTCTCCCTGTTCTGCGTGCGGCATTCTCAGTAGGTGAAGAAGTCCCTGGCGAAGCGTTTTCACAAAAAAGGTTTTATGAAGGGTAGATTTAGAAAGTTGTACACGTGGCTTTAATTAGAGAGGAAAAGAAAAGAAAAATAAATAAATAAATAAACTTTACCTTTTTCTTCTCTTATCTCTCTGGCGCTTCACTCCCCATCTCAGATGGCGGATTCCACAACAAACATCTCTCTTTTGTTGGCAAAGATCCAATATAAAATAGGAAAGGACTATCTCCATCGAGTTAGATTTTATAATGAGTTTTATCCTCTCTTTCTCTGATATCAGAATTAAAAAGTCTGCACGATCTGAGGATTGATTAAACACACTAGACGTGAAGGAAAAAAATAAAAATATATCACAGCGGATGTTGTCCCACGTCAACAGATCCAATCGCAAAGATCCTGTATATAATATGAGAGAATTTCTTAAATCTTTGAGATAGTTTTTGAAATGAATTCTATCTCTATCGTTCTATCAATCTCTAGTATGAACTGACAAATGTCACTCTCTTGAAAGTTAAGAAACCAACTCCTAATTATTTAAACTAAAATTTGATTGAAAAGAGTAATCAACTTCTGAAAAATCTGAAAATTTTCAACATAATAAACCAAGGACAATAACCGAAGAATCCAATGCAGTAAAGACTTAAAATACCAAGACTTTTAAATTTTGAATTTCTTACTCGGAGTCCTCGTAACTCTATTCATCCTTTGAGTTACCATCAAAACAACTTGCATCAAGCTGGTAACGAAGAATGCCTCCAAAACCATTGCAGAACTGTGATCCTGTTGCTGACTCGTCGGTGACAATCTCAAGAGCGCAGCCAAAATGCTTATAGGTTTCCACTAACCATTCAAACAGCAATGTTTTCTCTTGAATCTCCATTTCATTTCATGTGTCTTCATCGTGGATATTGCTACTGCCAGCAGCCTGCTCGTTTTTCGAGTATTTTACAACAATCTCTTCTGTCAACTTGTTTTTGAGCTCCAGCCTATTGAAGTCCAGATTTTCCCATACAATAAGAGTCTCCATAACTCCAATTTCAAGAGATATCATGGTATCAAGTCCAGAGACATTTTTTCCATAATCCTCCCTAATCTCCTTAAAGAACTTTTCCATCAAGCGCTTTTCTTGTACCAATTTCACATAAGAGAGAATCTCAGAGGACAGCTCAGTAGCCTGATTGAGCCCCATTTCCCCGAAATATGAAATGTTAATCGCTTTTAGGATCTTGGCGTGCAAACGGGTGTCAAACGCACTGCATAAGCTGAGCCTTAAGGTCTACGGAGCCGGCTAGGATCAGGCAAACAACATCGGGCAAGTTAGTTGCTGGATCAATGAATAACTCAGTGGCTTTTTCCGCTGTCTTTGAGGTGTAGTTATGACGACTTTCGACCCTCAGACGATCAAACCGGAGTGCTGATTGTCCTCCTCTGCCATGCTTCTTTGGTAGATCAACTGAGAATTTGTAAAGCACTTCTCTAGAATTTCCACTTACAGTTCCACAAAGGGCACCTCTACCATCCATAATTATAAATCCGTACTTATCATCAGATTGTAGAAGTTCAGTCAATCCTTCTGTATGAAACCTCTTATCACAGACATATAGGTAGTGCTGATGGTAACCTTGTAAGTTGTAACTCTCACTCTCTTCTTCCATTCTCTCTCTTAGATAAGTTCACTGAGTGCCCCCGAAATGTGGTCGCAATAATCGGACGCCAACACTTGGCGATGACGACATAATTATTTCGTTTTGGGGATGGCATCGGTTTTACTAGACAACTTGTTAATGTTAGTACTCAATGTTCTTTTCTTATTGAGAAGAGAGGTGCCCGGAATCAAGAAATAGATGCTCCCCCTGTTCAACTCCGACTCCGGTTCGCTAGTTGCTTTATGCTGCATTAGTACTCAATAGTGTTGTCAAAAATAATCGGTTGCCAGATAAGTGTTCATGCAAGTAAATGTGTGGTAAATTATCATATTTAATTATTTTTAAAGAATTAAATTACGTCACAATTTTTTCCATAACATATAAAAATTTTCAAATAAAAAAATTAATTCAATATAATAAATATATATTATGAAAATTACAAATTTAAAATAGAAGAAAGAGAATGTTATAAGAAGAGAGAGACAGAGACAGTTATACCACGTTGGGTTGAATAGGCTAAAATCGAGCTGAGCCGTGACTAATGTCTAGTTCGTTTCGATTTTGATATTTGAAAAAATTAAATTTTTGGAACCAAATTGAGTGGAACTAAAGTTCTCAGTTTTTTTTTGAAAAATAGTATTTTTTTTTTAATTTTAAAACTACAAAAAAAATCGAATAAAATGAATTCAAATACATTAAAATTGATCCAAAATTGAATTCAAATTGCCAATTTATACAAAATTAAAACCGAACAAAACTAATCGAGCAAAACCAAAAAATTATTACACTTTGAGTTCGGTTTCAAAACTGGAACGATTTTAATTTTGGTTTCAAAATTAGAAACATATGAGATTCGATTTCAATTGATGAACTTTTATAACAAAATATATTGATTCTAATATTTCAAGAGATTTTACAATCGAAATTATACTTTATAAAATCATGCAAAAAGTTTAACATCAATTTCCATAGAATCAAATTACTTAATCTTACTCAAATTCAAACTCTTAAGATTGTGCCAAATGAATTATTTAAACATCTATGTAATAGACTATTTTATTTTCAAATATTAGCATTCAAAAATTTTTAAAATGAATAACAATTCGACTAGGAGAAGTAAGATAGTCCGACAAAAATCTATAAATACACATTGCTTCTCATCTTTTCACCATCACATAGTTTAAACACGCACTTGCATATGGATATTGCAGTTCTTTCTCCATCATCTAAATTCATGCAAAAAAGAAACTCAAAGTCTCGATATCAGCCTCGCCACAGAAGGAAGGAAGAGCCATTGGTAGAGAAAGTTGTCGTCCGAAATCTTGTCATGGGAGAAGTAAGGATTCTGAAGCGCGAAAAAATTTATTTACCGGACAAAATAAATCTTTTGAAGTCGAGCGAAGACATCACAAAGAAATTGGCAGATCATGCAACGAAGCAAAATAGGATTCTAGATTTCAATTATGTGAATAATTGGTTTTCCGAATCGAATTTTACACATGCTCCTCCTCCGAGTGCACTCCCATTGCCGCTAAGTTTGTTGAAAAAGAGAGCATCAACGTTCAAAACCTGATTCTTCATGGAAGAGTGGTTGGTTTGACGAGAAAAATTAGTAGAAAATGGACAGGTCTATCATTACAGTTTTTATTTATGTATTTACTTTCATATTGTATCATCTAAACAATAAGAAAAATATTGTTTGATGATTGAATTTCATATTATTTAAAAAAAAATCAGATTCGTAAAAAAAAAAATGCCATCCTTTTTTTTCAAGAATTACATCACTAACCCCACTCATAAATTTAATTATATTATACATTATTTATTATTATATCTCTCTTATAAATTAATAATTGTTCTTATAAAATTAGAGTGTATTTATCATAATGTGACCGTCACACCACATTCATTTAATGTCACGTTTAAATTTATAAAAGAGTACCTTTTGATTATTTATTAGTATTTATTTATTCATTTACAACTAACCTAGTTTAAAAAAAAGTCACAAAAAAACTCAACTCGAGTTAAACGAGTTGCACAAAATCAGTTAGAACGATTAAAGAATCGCACATATGAATTGAACCGAGTACGTATAATTTGTGATGTTTTAAACTTGAATAATGCTAATTTTAATTTCTTGTTATACACTCTTAAAATAATTTATTACATTAATTACACCTTAATTGCACCAATCACTTTTCTCAAGGAAGTCAAATTCCCTCTTCATCACATGTTGTGTTCCAGAGTCATTCCCAAGATAGGACATGAAGAGGTTTGTCCAAGTCTTGAGGTAGGAGGGAAGCCAACGAATTTGGCAAATAAATGAGGTAGGAGGGAAGCAAACGAATTTGGCAATTATAAGTGGAAGAATAGTACTCCTCCTTTGGAGGAACTCCTCCGTAAACCGAGTAGCTCGGTAAAAGGAGATCACACACAAATCTCTCTCAAGTTTTGGAAACCAGAGAGAAAGTGAGAGAAAGAAATTACCTCGTCGGAAAACACCACCCTGCTCGGCCTCTGACCACCACGAGTTGTCTAGAATATAGCGAACTCCTCTGAGGAAGAGGAATCGCAGCCTTAACTCCGAGCACTCCACCGGCGATCTCTCTTTCTCTCTCTCCCTCTCTCTCTCTCTCTGCCGAACGCTTCCTCCGGGGAAAAACTCCCCTCGGACGAACATTAATCGCCCGGACGGACACCACTCGGCCTCCGTCGATGACCGGCCGAACCATGATCTTCCTCGTCCTCTCTCGGTCTCTCACTCACTCTTTGTGTCTTACTCGCCCTCCTCTCGAGAGAACGCACGCAGGCAAAATAGAAGAAAAAAGTTGGTTTAGTGAACTAAACCAAAATAGTGAATGGAATCAGAACAGTGAACAAAACAGGCACATCCGAACAAAATCGGCTTAGCCAAACCGAACCGGTCCAATTGAACTAGACCCGACTCGATTGATCTTAACAAATTTAAAATTTATCTAGTAAAGAATTCCTACCTAAATCATTGTGAAATAAATTTGTTAAAGTAATAAATTAATATCAAATATTTTATTTAGGCATAGAGGATCCAAAAATTGTCCGAATCGATTCAATTTAACCTTGTCTGACCTACGAGTCACGTAAGAAAATTTGTCTTAAATTATTATGAAATTGGATTTACTTCAGTAAAATTTTAATACTGATATTTTTACTTACGCAGGATATTATTTGGAATACCTAATCTTATCTCTTGAAATTTAAGTAGGTGAAAATATTATGTTTTTCAGCATTTTGACTATGACCCTACATCACAAAATTTATGATATTTTTGTATTATTGTATTATTATCTTATTATATGTTTCCAATATGAGCACACATGTAATAATTACATTATAGGGCTGAGCAGCCCGACCAAAAAGTGTAATAATTGGTTTTTTTTTTAATTTTATATTTTCATTTTATCAATATAATTATTCATATTATTTTAATTATTTTAAACCAAACCAATGTAACCAGTTTTTTCCTATGATCGTGTAGGTCTCTCTTTTCTTCCATTCTCTCTCTAAGTTAGTTCATTAAGTGCCCTGGAGATTGGGTCGCAATAATTGGATGCCAATGCTTGGCCAACACAACATAATTACTTTGTTTTGAATTGAAGATGGCATCGGTATTTCTTATTGAGAAGAGAGGTGGCCGGAATCAAGAAATAGATGCTGCTCCCTTTGAACTCCGACTTTGGTTCGCTAGCTGCATTATCTGTTTTTCATCTGGGTGTGGGCGATAAGCGGTGAGAGAAAGCTCGAAGGAGATTAAAACCAAGTTTTGTGTTGTCAAAAATAATAGCCTGTTAGAACAAATTAGTTAAGTGTTTGGTAAATTCATGTTTGGTAAATTTGGATATTTAATTATTTTTAAAGAATTAAATTACTATATATTATGATAATAAAAAATTCAAAATAGAAGAAAGAGAATGTTACAAGAAGAGAGAGAAAGTTAAACCTGGTTGGGTTAAATAGGCTAAAACTGAGTGAATAAGGTCTAGTTTGTTTCGATTTTGATTTTTGAAAAAAAAAATCAATTTTTGAAACCAAATTGAGTAGAACTAAGGTCTAGTTTGTTTCGATTTTGATTTTAGTTTTTTTTTTTAATTAGATTTTTAATTTTAAAATTACAAAAAAAAAAAAGTCGACTAAAATCAATTCAAACATACTAAACCTGATCCAAAACTGAATTCAAATCTCCAATCTATACATAAATTAAAACCGAACAAAACTAATCGAGTAAAATTAAAAAATTATTACACTTTGAGTTCAATTTCAAAACTAGATTGGTTTTAGTTTTGGTTTCAAAATTAGAAACTGATGCGATCAATTTCAATTTATAAACGCTTATATTAAAATAGATTGATTCTAATATTTCAAAAGATTTGATAACTATAAAAGTTTATTTCTCTTAAATATATAATCTCATTGTAAGTTTGCTCAAAATCAAGTTTTAGAAAAAATAAAAAAATGAAATCCTAAATTTACGTAGAATCAAATAATTACTTAATCTTACCAAAATTCAAACTCTAAGGTTGTGCTAAATGACTTATTCAAATTGTAACACCCGGCATTTTGGCCATGTAATAATCTGTTGAATTATTGTATGGATTTAAATTGCCATAAATACGATAACAACTTCATTGTAAAATGTTGGAGCATTTGGTGAGGCGAGAACCAAACTAATGTGTAACTAAACTAAACACTAAGTTTAAAATGCATGGAAAGGTAAATTGAGGAGAAATTAAGGTTGGTGGGAGATAGTCAATGGATAGCTGACACATGGCAACTTGTTGAGGAAATTAAGTTCTTCCTCTTACGTGAAACTCTCTTCATTTCACTGCTCTGCTCTCTCTCCATTCTCTTCTCGGCATTCTCTCTTCCAGTCGTCAATCAGCCATCGAAGCTACTTCGATCTCCTCGGCACCTTTCTGTTTTTCTACTAGGGTAAGCATCTTTTAAATGCTAACAAGTTTGGACAAGTTTAAAGTGAGTTTTGGTTGGAGTGAAGAATAGTGATACTTTGGTAAAACTCATTGTTTTTGGATGAAAACACACCGATTTGTTTTCTAAGGGTTTGAATGAGTTTAAAACAAATTCTTCTAACTTATTTGTTAGCATTTGCAACTTGTTTATTTTCTGAACGTGCATGTACAGGTTCGAGCATTTCCGAGACGTTCAGGTCTATCAACTCTGCAGCAACAGGTAAGTTCATACGCATAGATTCGGCCCTTAAGGCCCTACATCACGGAGGTACTAGGTTTTCTGTTATGTCGGGTTGTTTTGGGTAGAAGAGTTAGAGTTATGTTCTGAAATATTTGGCTTTGATTTACTTTCTGCTGTCTTATTTCTGCTGTCTGCCTGTTTAAGTTCAAGCACCGTTCATGCATACACGTTTTCTCTGAAAGACATGCAAATGTTTTCTGTACACTGTTTGAAACTAAATAAGTTAATAAGATAAAATCTGACTGAAATGAAACGGTTAAGTGTGGGACGGGGACTAACCCACTGTTACTATACTGTTATATATATGTATACTGTATTACTGTATGTGCCTATCGTGCACTCACTGATTCTACTGATTGTCAGTTCCCCTATAAGCCCCACTTATACCTCTCTGCCACTGAAACATAATGTACTGTATTGTCACTGTATTTCTAAAAACCGCATGCATAGCATTTTGCATCACTGCATATCTATTATGTTCTTACTGAGTTTTAGACTCATAGGTGAACTCTCTGATGTAGGTACTGAACCCGGAAATGAGGACTTTGTGCCTCAGTCTGATGAATAGGTGGCTGGTGGTTTGAGCTCTCGGGGTGGTTGCTGTAGCCAGACACAAATTTTGTCCTGAGGTTTAAATTTTTAAAGCATAGTCTATATCTGTAAAGTTTTCTGAAAAATTCTGGCTTCGTTGTAAAAACTCTGTAAAAACTTCCGTTTTGGGAAAGTCTGCAAATATATGTTAGGTTCTGTGCTGATCCTCAGATTTTAAAACAATGTATAGATTTTGATGTCTAAGTTTTTAAAACTACTGTATTTGACAGTTGAATTCATGTTCTGAATATTCTGGAATTGTTTGGGATATTATCTGTTAGCTTGTGTATGGATGACTTCTGGTTTTAGAGTTATCCATGCAGTCTGTTTTCTTGAAAATCCTGTCGTGTTCCTTTAAACATGTGTTCAAGTTATGTCTTTTTTTAAATCAGTCTATGAAGTTTGAAGTTTTTATGTTCTCTGTTGTGTTTGAGATCCATGTTTTGATGTGGTTCGAGAAATCTGGGACTTCTATGTCTTCTGTTTTAAGCTCTCTGTCTATATGTTTTCCTGTCAAAAGTTGTAAATTTGCCTTAAAAACTACATCTTCCGATTTCATCCATCGCTGCCCGCTGCCCGTTTGTTTTCTGCCTTTAGAAATCATGTCCACCGCTGCCCTTAAAATTTCGTCTTTCGCCCAGTTTATTTACAGTTTCTGTCTGTATCTTCCGGTTGACGTCACCCATTTTCTGGCTGACGTCATCACCTCATCCGATCTCATCTACTGTCTGTATCTTCCTGTGACGTCATCCATCTTCCGACTGACGTCATCACCTTCTGCCGATTACGTTTACTATCTGTATCTGCCGATGACGTCATCACATCTTTCGATGACGTCATCACACATTCCGATCCCATCTGCTGCCTACATCTTTCGATGACGTCATCCACATTATCCGGCCATGTCATCTGCCTAAATCTTCCGGTATCATTTCTGCTTGCATCCACCGATTCCACTCGATGCCTGCTTCTTCCGTCAATGCCTTCTGCCAGTTTATTTACTTTTGTTTTCATCACTTCCTGTTTTTCTTCTATCATCCATTTGGCGTTCCGATTCTATTAACTGTTTTTCCCGTTTGATTTCGAATCCAGAGAATTTTCTCTCCCTCTGTAAATGTTTTAAAAGTTTAATGTACACAAAAAATATATATATAGTTCCCGTTTTCTGTTATCTGTTCCGGAGTGATGGCTTCGATCCCGCACCCCGATCGGGTTCGGTTTCGGGCTGTCACACAAATAGAATTATTTATTTGTAAGTAGACTATTTTAAAAATAAAAAAAATTTAAAAATTTTAATAATTACTTATTGTGCTAAATCATTTAAAAATTTTAAAAAGTGAAAAACAGTTTGAGTAGGAGAAGTAAGGCAGTCAAACGAAAATCTATAAATAAACGAAAACATAGTACTCGCACTATCTCTCTCATATGGATACTGTAGTTCTGCCTCTTGCGTCTAAATCCATGCTACGAAACTCAAATTCTCGATATCAGCCTCGCCATAGAAGGAAGGAAGAGCCATTGGTAGAGAAAGTTGTCGTCCGAAATCTTGTCATGGGGGAAGTAAGGATTCTGAAGCGCGGAGAAATTTATGTACCGGACAAAATAAATCTTTTGAAGTTGAGCGAAAACATCACAAAGAAATTGACAGATCATGCAACGAAGCCCAATAGGATTCTAGATTTCAATTATGTGAATAATTGGTTTTCCGAATCGACTTTTACACATGCTCCTCCTCCGAGTGCACTCCCATTGCCGCTAAGTTTGTTGAAAAAGAGAGCATCAACGTTCAAAACCTAATTCTTCATGGAAGAGTGGTTGGTTTGACAAGAAAACTAGTAGAAACCAGATAGGTCTATCGTTACTGTTTAGATTTAAGTATTTAATTTTGCATTGTATCAGCTAAATAATAAGAAAAATATTGTTTTACGATTGAATTTAATATTATTTAAAAAAATCAGATTGCAAAATTCCAAACACCAAATTACTCAAATTTATCCAATAGTAAAAAAAAAATGCCATCATTTTTTTCAAGAATTACACCATTAACCCCACTCATAAATTTAATTATATTATACATTATTTATAATTATATTTTAATCGCACGAATTACTAATTATTTTAAGATAATGTAAAAAGAGTAAACATGCTCACTGCTCGGTCCTCGCCTCGCGCTTGCTCGCCCCTCGGCAGAACCGCCGCCATCGGAACACCTTCCAGAGAATAATGCTCTTGAGTTTCTTCGCTCCAATTTTGTCCCTCACGGCGTCGTAATGGCGTCCTACAAATCACCAACTTCTTAGAGAATCCCATAACGGGAGGAAATTTTGGCGGCAAAAGGTCGTTGAAGTCCACGTGTCGTCATTTGATTTGTAGTTGTGTATGTATGTATGGATGGGAACATGATGTCCATGTTAATGTTGTTTTTTTCCCGCGCTAGACACATTGTGTACGTCCCAAAAGAGAAAACGACCCAAATTTTTAGAGAGAGAAACAAAGCAGTAGAAGGAAGATTGAGAGGGAAATAGGGTTCGAAGATCTGCTTGGTACTCCTCTTTAGCTTTGGTTCCGTTTTAGACCGTATTTGAAGAATTTCTTAGATGGATCTGTGCGTTCTTCGGAATTGAGGTGGACATCAGAGCGATCTGTAATTTTTTTTTTAAATTCCATAAGCTCTTCTCGTTTCCTTATTCTTATTGTCTAGTTCGTTTCAATTTTGATATTTGAAAAAATTCAATTTTTGGAACCAAATTGAGTAGAACTAAAGTTCTCCGTTTTTTTTTGAAAAATAGTATATTTTTCTTTTTAATTTTAAAATTACAAAAAAATCGACTAAAATGAATTCAAACACATTAAAATTGAATTCAAATCGCCAATTTATACAAAATTAAAACCGAACAAACCTATTTGAGCAAAACTAAAAAATTATTACACTTTTAATTCGGTTTCCCAACTGGATCGGTTTTAATTTTTGTTTCAAAATTAGAAACAGATGTGATTCGATCTCAATTTATGAACTTTTATGACAAAATAGATTGATTCTAATATTTCAAGAGATTTTACGGTTATAAAAGTTTATTTTCTCTCAATATTCTCAATCGAAATTAGATTTTATAAAATCATGCAAAAAATTTAACATTAATTTCTATAGAATCAAATTACTTAAATTTAAACTCTTAAGATTGTGCTAAATGAATTAGTTAAACATCTATGTAATAGATTATTTTATTTTCAAATATTAACATTCAAAAAATTTCAAAAATGAATAACAGTTCTACTAGGAGAAGTAAGATAGTCCGACAAAAATCTATAAATACACATATTGTTTCTCATCTTTTCACCATCATATAGTTCAAACACGCACTTGCATCATCTCTCTCTCTCTCTTTCATATGGATATTGCAGTTCTTTCACCATCATCTAGATTCATGCAAAAAAGAAACTCAAAATCTCGATATCAGCCTTGCCATAGAAGGAAGGAAGAGTCAGTGGTAGAGAAAGTTGTCGTTCGAAATCTTGTCATGGGGGAAGTAAGGATTCTGAAGCGCGGAGAAATTTATTTACCGGACAAAATAAATCTTTTGAAGTCGAGCGAAGACATCACAAAGAAATTGGCAGATCATGCAACGAAGCAAAATAGAATTCTAGATTTCAATTACGTGAATAATTGGTTTTCCGAATCGACTTTTACACATGCTCCTCCTCCGAGTGCACTCCCGTTGCCGCTAAGTTTGTTGAAAAAGAGAGCATCAACGTTCAAAACCTGATTCTTCATGGAAGAGTGGTTGGTTTGACGAGAAAACTAGTAGAAACCGTATAGGTCTATCGTTACGGTTTAGATTTAAGTATTTAATTTCGTATTGTATCGTCTAAATAATAAGAAAAAATATTGTTTTACGATTGAATTTAATTTTATTTAATTAAAATAAATAATAAGTAAAAAACATGGCATCCTTTTTTTCGAGAATTACAACATTAACCCCACTCATAAATTTAATTATATTATACATTATTTATAATTATATTTTAATCGCACGAATTACTAATTATTTTAAGATAATGTAAAAAGAGTAAACATGCTCACTGCTCGGTCCTCGCCTCGCGCTTGCTCATGAATTCCAGTTAATTCTTTATGTTATGTGAGTGTTTTCTTTTTATGTTGTTTAGAAAGCATGTTTTTTTTATTCAGGATTTTTTTTTATTGAGGCTTCCACTTCTGCATTTCAGAAATCGGTTCCACACTTCCAGTTCCAACTTCGATCGAAGTTCCCTTCCAGATTCAGACCGGATTCAGACTAGCCTTGGCCAGTCGGCCTCGCCTGGACGCTTGCTCAGTGCTCGCGTGCCCAGTCGCCCTCAGCCTTTGTCGCTCGCGGCTCGCCCTTAGCCGCTGCTCGCCTGCGCCCTGCTCGCTCGCCCTCAGCCCCTCGCTGCTCGAACTGTATGTGTAGTTTATGTGCAGTGCTTAATGCGTTTGTTATTTCAATACTGTTTGATACATTACATTTCATGAATGATGATGATGATTTACAAACCCATTTCGTCGTTGAATAGTTTTGTTATGTGCAATTTCAATTTTCAGGTCCCTACATAATCCGAAATTGTAGATAGGTCTTAAGAGGACGATTACCATGAAATCTGTTTCCTCCATAACAACAACATTAATAAGCTTGTAATTGAATTTTTGCATCTTATTTGTTGCTGTCTTTTGGCTGTTGTTTATAATGTGTTTAGTTTAGGTTGATTAATTTAGTTTGTATGTTAAAAAATTATCATTTTTAAATAAATAAAAAGAATTTTGGTTGGAGGGACCGGTCCCGGTTCGGTACCGATTCCTCCCAAGGCCGGTTCCAAGGCTGGAAAAAAATCCCGGGACCGATTCCGGTCCTGGCTCGGAACCGGACCGACCAAGACAGTGTCCACTTCTAATTGGAACTTTACTTGCATTTTAAAATTGATGCAAGAAAATAAATTTGGAATTTCAAATACGAAGTCGTGAAGTTATATAGGTTGAAACTTGCAGAATTCCATCCTTCGAAGTTTCTGTATTTGGCTTTGTCAGCTAGGGTTTTGATGAGTCCACCTGCTATGGATAGGATGGAAGATATGAAGTTTTCAGCCTCGCAGTCCAACAATTCTCATACAGATGGGGAAGAGGGAGATAATATTGAAGCTCGATTCTCAGATTTTTGCAAGGTCAGTTTTTTTTTTTATTCTATAAGTTTGACTGAAAATATTCTGACTTTTTGTATCTTTCTTTCACATTTGTTGTTTACAATCTGGTTTACCTTGTAGTTCTTTTCCTGGCTTGATATAGCTTATTTTGTCAGTATCTTTAAACTGAAAGTGAATTTGGTATGTAGAACGGTCTCTCTCTTGATGACAACTCTCATGCTCAAGCTTTAAAGCTCTTTGGGGAAACTAAACACTTTATTTTGACAAATATGACAGCTATAGGGAGCGGAGCAGTGTGTTTTTCTGATCCTTAATTTGCTTGACTATGTTGAAGATTCTGTCTTTCTTTCTGAGGTAATTGACTTGACATTTGACAGCTTGAAGAAACAGAGCGGTATTGGTTTGCATTTATTTTATACTCTGTGAAAAGGTTGTGCAAAAATAATGCAGATAGTCCACAGCAGGGATCTGATGAAAGTAGGTTGAACTTAAGCCACATTTTAAGGAAAGCAAAGCTGAAGTATGTAATGATGACTATTCATTGACGTTAGTTGCTATTATTATTTTTTTTTTTGCACTTCAATTCTCATATATTATACATTTTACTGCATTATCGATTTTTTCAAAGAGTTGCCTCAATTTGTTGTAAAGGCAGGTCCTATTTTAAGTAGAATGTATGGTTCAGATTGGGAAAGCAGACTTGAGGTACTCTTTTACGGTTTGGTTATATACTAAATTATAATGCTTTTATGGTGATGTGTTGAATAAGATTAATTCACTTTGGTCACGAAATTGCCTCTAGACAACTCATCTTGACTCTCCTCTCGGGATTTAGGGGCTCGAATATAGTTCACTAATGATAAAAAGGTGCCGTTTGAGTGATGTTATATCTATAAATAGAAAATGCGTAGTCCTTAAACATACTAGTGAAGAACAAGTTTTTTTATTGTATTTTTTTCAAGGCAAATAATCTTTTAAACTAACAGGTGTTGACGATTAGTCTCACACATCATGGTTGTTTCCGAAAAAATTAAGCTTTTGTCACTTGATCATCTATGCTTGATGATTTTTAGAGAGCGAAAACAACTCTAGATAGAGTGGTCCTTTTCTTTTGATTTTAATGATTTGCTGGAGAAAATACAAGCTTTACTTTCTCTTCCTTTCTAAAAATAAATGAATAAATAAGATGAGAGGTGTTCTGTAAAATAAACGTGTTGCGTTGTGTTGGGAAAATAACAATAATTTGTTGGAACGAAAAATGATAGCGGAAGTGATCCGAAAAATACCAGGAATATTTTTCCACGTCGTAAGATTATAACGACCAAGAAATAAGAGAAATAATGGCTAAATGAACACCGAGAATTTTTACGTGGAAACCCAAATCGGGAAAAAACCACGGGGATCCGAGTCCAGAAAGATCTTACTATGAAAAATAGGATTTACAATATTTTTCTAGATATTAAATATTCTAGAAAATATTCACTAAGAGAAATGACCACTCTTAGAACTCTCAATGTGCACAAAAGCACCACACCTATTTTTCTCTCACACCTTTCTTTTCTCTCCCTCCAAAATAATACTCTCTTATTTTCTCTTTTTCTGCACTATGCTGAAGAAGTTGCTTCGGATGATTTTTCCAACTGAAGAACTTCCCTATTTATAGGGAAGTTTGTCACAAAGGACAAACTTGGAAAAACGACACCTCCCTTAAAATAAAGCAGGCACCGAAAGAAGAAGAAGAAAAACATCTTCTTTTTCCTTTTCATTTAATGCTGCTTGTAGGCGCCGCTGAAGAGAAGAAATTTTCTTCTCTTCAGCTTAAATGCTGGGACCCTCATCATAATAAGGGAACCCACAAATCTCCCCCTCCCGATTTATGATGAGGAATCTCCAACAATCCCGCTTTTCGTCGACAAGTCTCGAGCTTCTCCTTTGGTAAAGCTTTCGTTAACATATCCGAACCATTTTCACTGGTGTGCACTTTCGTCAAGTGCAACTGCTTTGTCTCGAGCAAATCTCGAACCCAATGATACCTCACATCAATATGCTTGGACCTCGAATGAAATGATGAATTCTTGGAGAGATGGATAGCACTCTGGCTATCACTGAACATAATATACTTCTCTTGGCGCAGACCCAATTCCTCAAGAAATCTCTTCATCCATAAAGCCTCCTTGCAACCCTCAGTGATTGTAATGTACTCGGCTTCTGTGGTGGATAGAGCAACACAATCTTGCAGCTTGGATTGCCAAGACACGGCTCCTCCTGCAAAAATCAGCAAGAATCCTGAAATGGACTTCCTGGAATCAACGTTACCGGCCATATCTGAATCGATGTACCCAACTAGCATAGGATCACTGCCACCGAAACATAAACACAATCTGGAAGTGCCTCTGAGATATTTGAATATCCATTTTACTGCTTCCCAGTGTTCTTTGCCAGGATTGGAGAGAAATCGGCTGACTACTCCAACTGAATGAGCAATATCAGGTCGAGTGCAAACCATGGCGTAAATCAAACTGCCAACTGCAGACGCATAAGGAACTCGACTCATATCGGCCTTGTCTTTCTCACTTGTAGGACATTGATCTGAATTGAGCTTGAAGTGACCTGCAAGTGGAGAACACACAGCTTTGGCCTTGCTCATGTTGAACTTTTCTAGTACCTTCTCGATGTAGTCTTCCTGAGACAACCACAGTTTCTCATTCTTCCTATCTCGAGAGATCTTCATACCGAGAATCTTCTTTGTCGCACCCAAGTCTTTCATAGCAAAAGACTTGCTCAATTCTCCCTTCAACTTAGCAATCTTGCTAGTGTCACGGCCTATGATCAACATATCATCAACATACAAGAGGAGAATGACGAAATCATCATCGAAATACCTCTTGATGAACACACAATGGTCTGATGATGTTCGACTGTACCCTTGACTCACCATGAAAGAGTCAAACTTCTTGTACCACTGGCGTGGAGCTTGTTTGAGGCCATACAAGCTCTTCTTCAACTTGCACACAAGTTGTTCTTTCCCTCTGACTTTGAATCCCTCGGGCTGCTCCATGTAAATTTCTTCCTCCAAGTCACCGTGAAGAAATGCAGTTTTCACATCAAGTTGCTCGATCTCCAAGTTCAAGCGTGCCGCTAAACCAAGAGCAACTTGGATCGATGACATCTTCACCACCGGTGAAAATATTTCTTCAAAGTCGATTCCTTTCTTCTAACCGTACCCCTTCACAACTAACCGAGCCTTGTACCTTGGCTGTGAGCTTGCACTTTGGTCTTCAACTTATAGAGTCCATCTGTTCTTGAGAGCTTTCTTTCCTTGGGGTAACTTCACCAAGTCATAAGTGTGATTCTCGTGAAGAGATTGCATCTCCTCTTTCATGGCTTTCAACCACAATTTCTTCTCATCAACAGAAATGGCCTCTTGGTAAGTTTCTGGCTCTCCGCTATCTGTGAGCATCACATACTCATCTGAAGTGTATCTCGTCGAAGGACGTCGCTCTCTAGTGGATCTTCTCAACGAAGGTTCTTCTGGCAACTCTTGAACCTCTTCTTCGATTTGCTCAGTCGGTTCCACGTTATCAGTTGTGGGGACTTCGCCATTTGCGGGACTGGTATCATGTTCTGGTTCTGCTCCCCCTTGATCGGAATGCCTTGCAGATGTAGAAATCGGATCCAAATCGATCAGATCATCACTGCACCTCTCTACCATTTCTGCCTTATCGATGTCTTTGATGCCTTGGTCTTCTACGAACACTGCATCTCGACTTCTTACAAGCTTTTTCTCCACTGGATCGTAGAACCTATAGCCAAACTCATCAAGACCATAACCAATGAATACACACGGCCTCGTCTTCACATCTAGCTTCGACCGCTCGTCTTTTGGAATGTGAACAAAGGCCTTGCACCCAAAGGTGCGCAGATGATTGTAAGAAACTTCTTTTCTTGACCACATCTTGTCTGGAACTTCGAAGTTCAGTGGAACACTCGGCGTGAGGTTCAACACATGAACCACTGTACTCAAGGCTTCACCCCAGAAGGATCTCGGCAATTGTGACTGGGAAAGCAAACATCTCACCCTCTCAACGAGTGTCCTGTTCATCCTCTCAGCTAATCCGTTCAGCTGAGGAGTCTTCGGAGGTGTCTTTTGATGCCGAATACCCTGCTCTCTACAGTACTCATCAAAAGGACCACAGTACTCACCTCCATTATCTGTCGGATGCATTTTAGCTTCACACCTGTTTCTCTTTCCACACGAGCGTGAAACTGCTTGAAGACGTCTATCGCTTGATCTTTTGTCTTTAATGTATACACCCAAATCTTCCTTGAATGATCATCGATAAAAGTCACAAAGTACAACGCACCTCCAAGTGTTCTTGTCTTCATCGGGCCGCACACATCGGAGTACACCATGTTGAGTATACCCGGCTTTAAAGGTTACTCGAGTCTGCTTACCAGCCAAACAATGAGCACACTGCTTTAGAGAGCCTCCTTTTATACCTGATAACAAGTTCTTCTTGGCGAGAATCATCAATCCCTTCTCGCTCATATTGCTAAGTCGGTTGTGCCAAAGATCTACCACGTCTTCATGGTCCACCGTATGAACTGTGGAATCTGCGATCTTTGCATGCATCACATACAAAGAGGAGTATTTTTGTTCTCTCGCCACAATTAAAGAGTCTTTGGCGAGCTTCCATTTTCCATCACGAAAGGTATTGCAAAACCCTTCATCGTCAAGCTTTCCGGTCGAGATTAAATTCATGCACATGTCAGAAATGTGCTTCACACCTCTCAAAAACAAGTGTTGCCATTGCCGGTTTCTAAACGTACGTCTCTCATACCAATGACTTTTGCAGTGCCATCATTTCTCATCCTTACACTTCCAAAGTCACCAGAAGTGTAGGACGTGAAGAAATCCCTCCGCGAACTGGCATGTATCGAAGCGCCACTATCAATTACCCAACTTGTATCTTGGGAGGCGAGATTAACAACATCTCCGTCATACACAATAAAGAACTCCTCGGTAGTCGTGGCTACCTTCTCGCCTATGTCACCTTCTTCGGCCTTCGTTTCCTTTCCTTTGGCATTCTGACTCTCCCGAAGGAACTTTCGACAAAATCTTTTGATGTGACCTTTCTTGTCACAATAATGACACTCAACGTTGGTGTATTTTCTGGACTTGCTTTGACTCCGGTTTCTGTTGGCCGAACCTTTGCTTTGACTCCTCCCCCTGTTTTCGGTGACTAAGACGTCTGATTGTGAGGAAGAACCTGTTGACTTTCTTCTCATTTCCTCGTTAAGAACACTACTTTTGACTACATCCATAGCCAAAACACCATCTGGGGCCGAGTTAGACAACGACATTCTGAATGTCTCCCACGAGTCTAGCAAAGTCCCAAGAAGCATTAACCCTTGAACTTCTTCATCAAACTTGATTTTCATTCCAGCCAATTGATTGATAATTCCTTGAAATGTATTCAAGTGATTGGTCATAGCTTTTTCGTTCTAGTACTTCAACCCCAGAAGCTGCTTGATCAAAAACAGCTTGTTGTTACCAGTCTTCCGAGCGTACAACTCCTCAAGCTTTTTCCACAAGCTCTGAGCATTCTTTTCCTCACTGACATGGTTGAGGACGTTATCATTTACCCATTGTCGAATGTAACCGCACACTTGACGATGACATAATTCACATTCGACGTCAGATTTATCTTCTGGCTTCACACCAGCAAACACGGGTAAATAATAGTTTTTCACATAAAGAAGATCTTTCATCTTCCCTTTCCACACATGATAGTTGGAGCCGTTCAACGTGACCATCCGACTCGGGTTACTCTCCATATTTCTAATATGGCACAAGGACTACAACCTCTAAAAATTTTTCTGATGTGGAAGATCAGTTTAAAAACTGCAACCACAGAGCATACTAAATTTAAAGAAGTTAACCTGGCTTTGATACCACTTGTTGGGAAAATAACAATAATTTGTTGGAACGAGAAATGATAGCGAAAGTGATCCGAAAAATACCAGGAATATTTTTCCACGTCGTAAGATTATAACGACAAAGAAATAAGAGAAATAATGGCTAAATGAACACCGAGAATTTTTACGTGGAAACCCAATTTGGGAAAAAATCACGGGAACCGAGTCCAGAAAGATCTCATTATGAAAAATAGGATTTACAATAATTTTTTAGATATCAAATATTCTAGAAAATATTCACTAAGAGAAATGACCACTCTTAGAACTCTCAATGTGCACAAAAGCACCACACCTATTTTTCTCTTACACCTTTCTTTTCTCTCCCTCCAAAATAATACTCTCTTATTTTCTCTCTTTCTTCACTCTGCTGAAGAAGTTGCTTCGGATGATTTTTCCAACTGAAGAACTTCCCTATTTATAGGGATGTTTGTCACAAAGGACAAACTTGGAAAAACGACACCTCCCTTAAAATAAGGCAGGCACCGAAAGAAGAAGAAGAAGAAAAACATCTTCTTTTTCCTTTTCATTTAATGCTGCTTGTAGGCACCGCTGAAGAGAAGAAATTTTCTTCTCTTCAGCTTAAATGCTGGGACCCTCGTCATAATGAGGGAACCCACAAGTTGATCCAACTCCACAGCTCAACTCCAACTCACGTCAACTTCTTCCTCTGTCAACTTCATTTCTCAACTCTTGTTTCCTTTAAATACTTCCCCTACATGAACCCAAAATCAGATAATCGTCACTGTTTTCTTCTGCAAATCTATATTTCAAGGAGAAGACATCTCCATTTTTTTTATCAGAGATGAAGCTGACTTCCATTTTCAACCAGAAAGAAGCTGCAAAGCAGCCATGGACATGGGCTTCATGTAAACATCAGAAGACTCTCTCCTTTAGATTTGGAGAAGACACGTTTAAGACCATGAACCTGGTTTTCTCAGAGTCGTGGTTCGCAAATTCATCGTTGGATGTTGTCGCATGTGAAGCTAGGTCCGAACAGCTCTTCTTCGAGGCCGCCAGAGGTAGCAGTTCGATTTTGGAGGGGAAAGAGAAAGTGGGTAGGTTTGGTTTGGAAGAAAGCTTGGTGGTGTCAATGGAGTCTGAAGATCCTTATGTGGATTTCAGGAAATCAATGGAGGAAATGGTGGAGTGTGGTGGGTTTATAGATTGGGAGTTTTTGGAGGAGTTGTTGAGTTGGTATTTGAGAGTTAATGGGAAGCGGAATCATGGGTTTATAGTTAGGGCTTTTTTGGATCTTCTGATTCATCTTGCTTCTGGTTTTTCTGATATTGGTTCTTATACTTCTTCTCTTTCCTCTTTTGCTTCTTCTTTTTGATCCGCCATTGTTTCAACTTCTTTCGCGTTTGTTGGCAAACTCATCTCAGCTTACAAATGTCACGACCCAAAGGGGACCCGCAACAGAACGGGGAACGACCCGGCCTGAAAAGGGCTAGATCATCCGACCCTAAATCTCATTCACTTAAAAGAACACGCAGCGGAAAGTTTATAAACTAACATAAAGTCAGGGTCCCAAAAATATAAATTAAATAGGTCCAACAAGAGACACCAGATAATGTGATGATATACGTCCAACAAAATATCTAAATACCAAACGATTTACAATCTCAAAAGTCTCTAACCTCAAAAGAAATTTAAAATGAAACTTAAAGAAAATTCTTGATCTTTCACTGATAACTAGTCCTCTTGATTCGATCCTGAAAAAAATAGTCGTTTGGGGTGAGTCGACTAAACTCAATAGAGATAGAGTTTATTTCCAGCAGTTATAAAATATTATGCAGAAATTTAATAAAAATGCAGTTTTCAATTTAAATAGATGATCGGTGAAAATGGAGCCTCTCACGGACCCCGAGCACACTGGGCCATAGGCCAAAACATCGACATGAGGCGGTCGCACGTCATAATTACCCTGATCAGGTTTAGGGTTTCGCGCCCAAGGACACGGCTCTTCAGCTGTCCTATTACTTCTAGTTAAAACCACACAATTTTTATCAATGATAAAATAATGCAGTTGATAATTGTGTGAAAGAACAATAACACAAAATTAAATGAACAGTTTATGTCAAATAAATGAATTTAATTAATGAATTAAAAATAATAATACTTAACCGAAAATAAAATAAATCCCTACCTCGATTGAACTTACAAATGGTTCAAAAATCTAAATCGATGAATCCACACTTTAATTCAATAACTTGGTACTATTCTCTCTGTTCAGATTTCAATAGCTCCACGAGATCAGTGTCGACCAAGATTTCCCACTCAAACACTGATTCAGAATACTCTGCTGCAAAACTTGACATAAAATTGAAAATCCAATTCAGTCTTGTAAAATGTCCCAAGGAAATCATTAACAGGTGATAAATTGAACTTGACAGAGAATACTATATCATCGTAGGTCCAAGCTCAATAATTTCAAGAGTCCAAATATTTCTTTAATAAGTGAATACCTTTGATTTTTCTTCTAGGGTTGTCCAATTTCGTGAAAAATCAAGAGTTAGGCTTTGCAAGGGTTCCTTTCTCTCTGTTTTCCTCTTCTTTAAAAAGAACCAAAATCCTTTAATTAACAACAGAACAATTTATTCAACTGAAAACTGCAGGGAGAAAACAATGGAACGAAAGGGAAATCACTCATCTATTTTTCGAGCACCAGGGTCTAGCCTCCAATTCGTTTTACAAGGGTTGAAGAGAAGAAGACAATGAGCGTTTTGAAACCAAAATCGTCGGAATCAGAAATCAAGTCGTCGCCGATCGGTTCCCTCTCCCTGTTCTGCGTGCGGCGTTCTCAGTAGGTGAAGAAGTCTCTGGGGAAGCGTTTTCACAGAAAAGGTTTTATGAAGGGTAGGTTTAGAAAGTTGTACACGTGGCTTTAATTAGAGAGGAAAAGAAAAGAAAAATAAATAAATAAATAAACTTTACCTTTTTCTTCTCTTATCTCTCTGGCGCTTCACTCCCCATCTCAGATGGCGGATTCCACTATTCTCCCCCACTTAATGAAATTTCGTCCTCGAAATTTGAATCAGTTAAGGTCATATCACTAAATAATTGGGGATACTTTATTCTCATCTCCGATTCAAGTTCCTAAGTACTTTCTCTTTCACTATGATTCTTCCATTGCACATCTTATTAAAGGTACCTCCCGACGACGCAGTACCTTGATGTCTCGGCTTAAAATTTTCTCAGCCCCTCTTCATAGGATACATCTTCCTGGATAGGTACCGTGATCCAGGATATGACATGTGATGGATCAGAAATATATTTCCTCAACATAGAAACATGGAAGACATTATGAACGTAGTTCAACTGTGGTGGTAAGTCCAAACGGTAAGCCACTGGACCAACTCGATCTATGATTCGAAACGGACCAATATATCTGGGAGCTAATTTTCCTTTCACACCAAAACGACTTATGCCACGACGAGGTCTTACTTTCAAAAATACGAAGTCCTCTACCTCAAACTCGACCTCTCTTCTCGAAAGATCAGCATAACTTTTCTGGCGACTTTGGACTGTTCTCAATCTTTCTTTAATTATTTGGACCTTCTCATTTGTCTCTCGAACCATATCGAGTCCAAGGGTAACACGTTCCTCGGTCTCAGCCCAACACAAAGGCGATCTACAAGGTCTTCCATATAAGGCTTCATAAGGTGATATTCCAATACTGGTCTGGTAACTATTGTTATAAACAAATTCCACCAAGGGTAAATGATTTATCCAACTATCTCCAAAATCCAGAACACATGATCTCAGCATATCTTCAAGAATCTGAATAGTACGCTCCGACTGACCATCTGTCTGAGGGTGATGTGCTGTGCTCAAATTTAATTCGGTGCCCAAGGCTTTTTGGAGGGCTTTCCAAAACTTTGATGTGAACCTCAGATCTCTATCAGAAACTATACTCGAAGGAATACCATGTAGACGAACAATGTTTTCAACATACAAATTACTTAACTTAGTCAAGGAAAAGTCCATTTTGACTGGAACAAAATGGGCTGACTTTGTCAATCTATCAACAATCACCCATACAGCATCAAATTTCTGTACTGTCCTCGGCAAACCTGTTACAAAATCCATGGTAATCTTATCCCACTTCCACTCAGGAATAGGTAAGGGCTGCAATAACCCAGCTGGTCTCTGGTGCTCAGCCTTAACTTGTTGACAAACCAAACATCGGGAAACATATTCTGCCACATCTCGTTTCATTCCAACCCACCAATACTGACGTTTCAAGTCATGGTACATCTTTGTGCTACCAGGGTGTATAGCAAATTTGGACTTGTGGGCTTCTGTTAGAACGGCTTGTCTCAACTCTGGATCTTTCGACACCACAACTCGCCTTTTGAATAACAAAAATCCATCGAGACTAACTTCTCAACCATCAAACTGTTCACCAGACCGGATTTTCTCAAATCTTTCTTTCAATTCATCATCAAATTTCTGCATATCTTTAACACGTTGAAAGAGTGTGGGGGTAGCAACCAAATTAAATACTCGAACTGTTTGATTATCCTCCTGGTAATGCAATTCATAATCTTCTATAGTCATACACCTCTTCAAATCTTCTAGCAAAAAACTAAAAAGAGATCTTGAGGGTAACGACTCAAGGCATCAGCTACAACATTTGCCTTTCCAGGATGATACTCTAATTTAAAATCATAATCTCCCATATACTCCATCCATCAACATTGCCGGAGATTTAAATCACGCTGCGTAAATAGATGTTTTAAACTCTTATGGTCAGAAAATATCTCAAATGTTGCTCCATACAAGTAACTTCGCCAAATTTTTAAAGCAAAAATAATAGCAGCCAACTCCAAATCATGTGTAGGGTAATTCCGCTCATGCGTCCTTAACTGTCGAGATGCATATGCTATTACTTTTTCTTGCTGCATTAAAACGCATCCCAATCCCACTCCAGAAGCATCTGTATATACTGCATACGGTAAACTTTCATTAGGTACTGCTAAAACTGGCGCAGTAGTCAACCTCTTCTTAAGCTCTTCAAAGGCCATCTGACATTTATCGTCCCAAACAAATTTTATATTCTTCCTGGTCAATTGAGTTAATGGCATAGTAATAGAAGAAAAATTTTGGACGAACCGTCGATAATACCCAGCCAAACCCAAGAAACTCCGTACTTCAGTAACATTCTTAGGTGGTTTCCATTCTAACACTGACCTTAACGGGGTCTACTGAGATGCCATTCTGAGAGACTACATGACCTAAGAACTTCACTTCTGCCATCCAAAAAATCACATTTTTCTCGCTTTGCAAATAGCTGGTGTTCACGTAACGTCTGCAAGACAATTCTTAGATGTTCCATATGCTCCTCACGAGACTTAGAATATATTAAAACATCGTCGATGAATACTACCACGAACTGATCAAGATAAGGCCGAAGAATTCGATTCATCAGATCCATAAAAGCTGCTGGTGCATTAGTCAATCCAAACGGAAGTACCAGAAACTCATAATGTCCATATCGGGTAGCGAAAAGCTGTTTTGGGAATATCCTGTTCACGAATCTTTAATTGATGGTAGCCAGACCTCAAATCGATCTTTGAGAAGTACTTTGATCATCCGAGCTGGTCAAATAGATCGTCAATTCTTGGTAAAGGGTATCTACTTTTGACTGTCACATGATTTAATTTACGATAATCAATGCACAACCGAAGCGAACCATCTTGCTTCTTTGCGAATAAGACGGGTGATCCCCACGGTGAAATACTATTCCAAATAAAACCCTTGTCCAGCAAATCATCTAGTTGGATTCTTAACTCCTTCAACTCAGCAGGAGTCATGCGGTACAGAGTAGTTGAAATTGGAACTGTATTGGGCACTAAATCAATACTGAAGTCAATCTCATGATCGGGTGGTAACCCAGGTAAATCGTCAGGAAAAACATCAGGGTAATCACAAACCACTGATAAATCATGATCATGCTCGACCATAAAATGGTTGTCACTAATAGCGAAAATACTCCCATATAGCTCCAATCTCCTCCGACCTCCCAAACAAGCTCGTAAAATAGAATTAATAGGGAATATACGGGCATTACACGGATGTATCAAAACTTTTCCATCCTCCAAAGTAAGGGATATACTTCTCCGATGACAGTCAATTATAGCCTTATAAAAGTTTAACCAATCCATACCTAAAATCATATCGAATTGATCCATAAGCATAACTATAAAGTCAACAGGTAATTCGTGTTCATTAATCATAATAGCCGCATAACGAACAATGTGATTCATTTCATATTTCTTGTTCATAGGAATACTCAAAATAAGGGGATTATCAAGTTTCTCTACGGCTACGTCTAAGGCATGCACAGAAGATGTAGAAATAAATGAATGCGTTGCTCTAGTATCAAATACGACGTGCATCATAGTATTAAATAAGGAAATCATACCATCGATAGCACCATGGTCAGATGAGTCATGAAGTTCAGATCCCGCAACTGCATAAGCTTGACCAGTCATCTTTTCCCTTTCTCTATTGCCACCCCTGAATCCACCCCTCGATGAACTAGGGTTAGCACTAGTCATATAATTCGGAGCCACAGCAGGAATGGTGTTTAAAGCAGAGCTCTGTTGATATCCAGCAGTGTAATATCCGGCTTGTACGAAATTTTATATTATAATATATATTGACATTTTTGTAAATATGTCAAATCAAATTCGTTTTACGAAAAGAAAGCGTCATTTCGATCATAACGATTAATAGGAATTTTAAGAAATTTACGGGATTTTTTGGAGTAATAACGCTATATTTCGAGAAATTACGTTTCTCGTAATATAAAGGACGTTTTAGTAAAAATAGTAAACGTGGTCCGATTTGCGAACGGACAGTTTTAAAAGAACCCTAGTAATAAGTTGGGTTTATTGGAGAAATATGGAGATTTGGAGAAACCGAATCGTTAGACAATTAACGAAACGAGGGACGAAACAAATAGAAAACAAAAGAAGGGCAAAATGGTAAATTGCCAAGTCAATGATACCATAAATGTAGCGTCCCTAATACTGTACCAAATTTTCCCGTACTACTATATATATATATATATATTTTTTTTTTTCCTAAGTAAATCTCGTACGTGTAGACGGAATTAAAACTTTTAAAATCGGAATCGGAATTGAAACTAAAATCGTTGAAGTCTAAGTTGTTAAATCATTTAAATTAAACTTAAAACAATTTAAATAAAACTATTAAAATTAAATGAAAACAATCGGCAGAAAGGAGGGAGGCAAAAACGGCAAAGGCCGTGTAAAACGTGGTGGCGATCGTGATCGCCAAGTTTTAATTCCGTCTACACGTACGAGATTTACTTAGGAATATATATATATATATATATATATATATATATATAGTAGTACGGGAAAATTGGGTACAGTATTAGGGACGCTACAAGCAGACTTCTGAAAATTAGTACCAGATGGCTGATATTGATGCTGATTACGCTGATCTTGACCAGAAAATCCTTTGTTATCTCTGAAACCAGATCTGCTAATATTTGTCTATGAAGGTGCTGAATTATTTTGAGATTTCTGATTAGTAGGGCAATTCTTTCTTAAATGTCCAAGCTGTCCACAAGTGTGACAAATATAAGATCCAGAACGCCCACTAGAATAAGGTGTAGTATCAGAGGATCTGCTAAAGTTATCTTGATTCTGACCGTCACGGTTTCTCCCTTTCTTAAAGTCCTTCTTGGTTACTTTGCCTCCCACGGGCTAATCATCCTTCACTTTCCCTTTGTATACACCAAACTGTTCTTCCAAATCTGCCTCAACACGCTGAGCAGCAGCAACTACTTCAGAAAGGGTTTTGAATGCAAAACCTAATAAATGGTGTCTGATCTTAGTCCTCAAATTCATTCGAAACTTCACCTACATATCCACCGGGTCCATGTGATTAATATACTGAGAGAACTCCATGAACTTGGCATAATACTCCAGTACGGTAAGACTTTCCTGCTCCAATTTATGATATGCCGCAATCATCTTCTGGCGATGCTCTGCATTACAATAATTGTCTCTGAAAAGAGTTTCGAACTATGTCCAAGTCATATCCTCTTTAGGGTAGTCTGATTTCAGAGACCTCCACCAAACTTCTGCCATTTTCTCAAATTGATAAGTTGCAAATCCAACCCAATAATCTGTTGGAGCTTTCAGAGCTGTCAGCTTCTTATGAATCACTCTTAACCAATTTTCTGCAACTTGAGGGTCAGCATCACCCACAAACACCGGTAAATTCATCCGCTCCCACTGCATAAAGTAAGTCATGCGGCGGTCCTCTACATCCTGATTGCCGCGTCGTTGGGTTAAATCTTGCAGTACATCTCTGAGAGCTATTATCGGATCAGTAGGCTGCGATTCAGCTGATTGCACAGTAGGTGTTGCAGGAGTTTGGTTCCTAGGGACTCTCCTTGGAGGCATTTTCGTAAATCTAAAAAAATAATTTGTTTATGAGGTTAAAATACGTCTTTTTGTACAATAATAATTCTTGTATATCATCACATCATCTATCCTATAAGTGTTACTTTTCAAGATGGGAACCTGGCTTTGATACCATTTTTTCTGTCACGCCCCAAAGGGGACCCGCAACAGAACGGGGAACGACTCGGCCTGAAAAGGGCTAGATCATCCGACCCTAAATCTCATTCACTAAAAAGAACACGCAGCGGAAAGTTTATAAACTAACATAAAGTCAGGGTCCCAAAAATATAAATTAAACAGGTCCAACAAGAGACACCAGATAATGTGATGATATATGTCCAACAAAATATCTAAATACCAAACGATTTACAATCTCAAAAGTCTCTAACCTCAAAAGAAATTTAAAATAAAACTTAAAGAAAATTCTTGATCCTTCACTGATAACTTGTCCTCTTGATTCGATCTTGAAAAAAAATAGTCGTTTGGGGTGAGTCGACTAAACTCAATAGGGATAGAGTTTATTTCCAGCAGTTATAAAATATTGTGCGGAAATTTAATAAAAATGCAGTTTTCAATTTAAATAGATGATCGGTGAAAATGGAGCCTCTCACGGACCCCGAGCACACTGGGCCATAGGCCAAAACATCGACATGAGGCGGTCGCACGCCATAATTACCCTAATCAAGTTTAGGGTTTCACGCCCAAGGACACGACTCTTCAACTGTCCTATTACTTCTAGATAAAACCACACAATTTTTATCAATGATAAAATAATGCAGTTGATAATTGTGTGAAAGAACAATAACACAAAATTAAATGAACAGTTTATGTCAAATAAATGAATTTAATTAATGAATTAAAAATAATAATACTTAACCGAAAATAAAATAAATCCCTACCTCGATTAAACTTACAAATGGTTCAAAAATCTAAATCGATGAATCCACACTTTAATTCAATAACTTGGTACTATTCTCTCTGCTCAGATTTCAATAGCTCCACGAGATCAATGTCGACCAAGATTTCCCACTCAAACACTGATTCAGAATACTCTGCTACAAAACTTGACATAAAATTGAAAATCCAATTCAGTCTTGTAAAATGTCCTAAGGAAATCATTAACAGGTGATAAATTGAACTTGACAGAGAATACTATATCATCGTGGGTCCAAGCTCAATAATTTCAAGAGTCCAAATATTTCTTTAATAAGTGAATACCTTTGATTTTTCTTCTAGGGTTGTCCAATTTCGTGAAAAATCAAGAGTTAGGCTTTGCAAGGGTTCCTTTCTCTCTGTTTTCCTCTTCTTTAAAAAGAACCAAAATCCTTTAATTAACAACAGAACAATTTATTCAACTGAAAACTGCAGGGAGAAAACAATGGAACGAAAGGGAAATCACTCACCTATTTTTCGAGCACCAAGGTCTAGCCTCCAATTCGTTTTACAAGGGTTGAAGAGAAGAAGACAATGAGCGTTTTGAAACCAAAATCGTCAGAATCAGAAATCAAGTCGTCGCCGATCGGTTCCCTCTCCCTGTTCTGCGTGCGGCGTTCTCAGTAGGTGAAGAAGTCTCTGGCGAAACGTTTTCACATAAAAGGTTTTATGAAGGGTAGGTTTAGAAAGTTGTACACGTGGCTTTAATTAGAGAGGAAAAGAAAAGAAAAATAAATAAATAAATAAACTTTACCTTTTTCTTCTCTTATCTCTTTGGCGCTTCACTCCCCATCTCAGATGGCGGATTCCACAACAAACATCTCTCTTTTGTTGGGAAAGATCCAATATAAAATAGGAAAGGATTATCTCGATCGAGTTAGATTTTATAATGAGTTTTATCCTCTCTTTCTCTGATATCAGAGTTAAAAAGTCTGCACGATCTGAGAATTGATTAAACACACTAGACGTGAAGGAAAAAAATAAAAATATATCACGATAGACGTATAAGCGGATGTTGTCCCACGTCAACAGATCCAATCGCAAAGATCCTATATAAAATATGAGAGAATTTCTTAAATCTTTGAGATAGTTTTTTAAATGAATTCTATCTCTATCGTTCTATCAATCTCTAGTATGAACCTACAAATGTCACTCTCTTGAAAGTTAAGAAACCAACTCCTAATTATTTAAACTAAAATTTGATTGAAAAGAGTAATCAACTTCTCAAAAATCTGAAAATTTTCAACATAATAAACCAAGGACAATAACAGAAGAATCCAATGCAGTAAAGACTTAAAATACAAAGACTTTTAAATTTTGAATTTCTTACTCGGAGTCCTCGTAACTCTATTCATCCTTTGAGTTACCATCAAAACAACTTGCATCAAGCTGGTAACGAAGAATGCCTCCAAAACCATTGCAGAACTGTGATCCTGTTGCTGACTCGTCGGTGACAATCTCAAGAGCGCAGCCAAAATGCTTATAGGTTTCCACTAACCATTCAAACAGCAATGTTTTCTCTTGAATCTCCATTTCATTTCATGTGTCTTCATCGTGGATATTGCTACTGCCAGCAGCCTGCTCGTTTTTCGAGTATTTTACAACAATCTCTTCTGTCAACTTGTTTTTGAGCTCCAGCCTATTGAAGTCCAGATTTTCCCATACAATAAGAGTCTCCATAACTCCAATTTCAAGAGATATCATGGTATCAAGTCCAGAGACATTTTTTCCATAATCCTCCCTAATCTCCTTAAAGAACTTTTCCATCAAGCGCTTTTCTTGTACCAATTTCACATCAGAGAGAATCTCAGAGGACAGCTCAGTAGCCTGATTGAGCCCCATTTCCCCGAAATATGAAATGTTAATCGCTTTTAGGATCTTGGCGTGCAAACGGGTGTCAAACGCACTGCATAAGCTGAGCCTTAAGGTCTACGGAGCCGGCTAGGATCAGGCAAACAACATCGGGCAAGTTAGTTGCTGGATCAATGAATAACTCAGTGGCTTTTTCCGCTGTCTTTGAGGTGTAGTTATGACGACTTTCGACCCTCAGACGATCAAACCGGAGTGCTGATTGTCCTCCTCTGCCATGCTTCTTTGGTAGATCAACTGAGAATTTGTAAAGCACTTCTCTAGAATTTCCACTTAAAGTTCCACAAAGGGCACCTCTACCATCTATAATTATAAATCCGTACTTATCATCAGATTGTAGAAGTTCAGTCAATACTTCTGTATGAAACCTCTTATCACAGACATATAGGGAGTGCTGATGGTAACCTTGTAAGTTGTAACTCTCACTCTCTTCTTCCATTCTCTCTCTTAGATAGTTCACCAAGTGCCCTGGAAATAATTATTTCCAATAATCGGACGCCAACACTTGGCGATTGTGACATAATTATTTCGTTTTGGGGATGGCATCGGTTTTACTAGACAACTTGTTAATGTTAGTACTCAAAGTTCTTTTCTCGTTGAGAAGAGAGGTGCCCGGAATCAAGAAATAGATGCTCCTCCTGTTCAACTCCGACTCCTGTTCGCTAGCTGCTTTATGCTGCATTAGTACTCAATAGTGTTGTCAAAAATAATAGGTTGCGTGTTTGGTAAATTTCATGCAAGTAAATTATGATATTTAATTAGTTTTTAAAGAATTAAATTACGGCACCATTTTTTCCATTACATATAAAAATTTTCAAATAAAAAAATTAATTCAATATAATAAATATATATTATGATAATTAAAAATTTAAAATAGAATAAAGAGAATGTTATAAGAAGAGAAAGTCAGAGACAGTTAGACCACGTTGGGTTGAATAGGCTAAAACCGAGCTGAGCCGGTGACTAATGTCTAGTTCGTTTCGATTTTGATATTTGAAAAAATTCAATTTTTGGAACCAAATTGAGTAGAACTAAAGTTCTTAGTTCTTTTTTGAAAAATAGTATATTTTTTTTTAATTTTAAAATTACAAAAAAAATCGACTAAAATGAATTCAAACACACTAAAATTGAATTCAAATTGCCAATTTATTAAAAATTAAAACCGAACAAAACTATTTGAGCAAAACCAAAAAATTATTACACTTTGAGTTCGGTTTCCAAACTGAATCGGTTTTAATTTTTGTTTCAAAATTAGAAACAGATGCGATTCGATCTCAATTTATGAACTTTTATGACAAAATAGATTGATTCTAATATTTCAAGAGATTTTACGGTTATAAAAGTTTATTTTCACTCAATATTCTCAATCGAAATTATATTTTATAAAATCATGCAAAAAGTTTAACATTAATTTCTGTAGAATCAAATTACTTAAATTCAATCTCTTAAGATTGTGCTAAATAAATTAGTTAAACATCTATGTAATAGATTATTTTATTTTCAAATATTAGCATTAAAAAAATTTCAAAAATAAATAACAGTTCTACTAGGAGAAGTAAGATAGTCCGACAAAAATCTATAAATACACATATTACTTCTCATCTTTTCACCATCACATAGTCAAACACGCACTTGCATCCTCTCTCCCTCTCTCTCTCTCATATGGATATTGCAATTCTTTCTCCATCATCTAAATTCATGCAAAAAAGAAACTCAAAGTCTCGATATCAGCCTCCTCGCCTTAGAAGGAAGGAAGAGCCATTGGTAGAGAAAGTTGTCGTCCGAAATCTTGTCATGGGGGAAGTAAGGATTCTGAAACGCGGAGAAATTTATATACCAGACAAAATAAACCTTTTGAAGTCGAGCGAAGACCTCACAAAGAAATTGACAGATCATGCAACGAAGCCAAATAGGATTCTAGATTTCAATTACGTGAATAATTGGTTTTCCGAATTGACTTTTACACATGCTCCTCCTCCGAGTGCACTCCCATTGCCGTTAAGTTTGTTGAAAAAGAGAGCATCAACGTTCAAAACCTGATTCTTCATGGAAGAGTGGTTGGTTTGACGAGAAAACTAGTAGAAACCGGATAGGTCTATCGTTACGGTTTAGATTTAAGTATTTAATTTCGTATTGTATCGTCTAAATAATAAGAAAAAATATTGTTTTACGATTGAATTTAATATTATTTAAAAAAATCAGATTGCAAAATTCCAAACACCAACTTACTCAAATTTATCCAATAGTAAAAAAAAAACGCTCTTCTTTTTTTCGAGAATTACAATCATGAACGAATATCAATTTAAGGTGTTCCAGAACCCTCCCTTAACTTGTTCGTTCCACGGTCCAGAAGGCAGAACTCAGAAACCTTAACTTGCTCACTGCTCAGTCCTCGCCTCGCGCGTGCCGGCCCCTCGGCAGAACAGCCGCCATCGGAACACCTTCCAGAGAATAATGCTCTTGAGTTTCTTCGCTCCAATTTTGTCCCTCACGGCGTCGTAATGGCGTCCTACAAATCACCAACTTCTTTGAGAATCCCATAACGGGAAATTTTGGCGGCAAAAAGGTCGTTGAAGTCCACGTGTCGTCATTCGATTTGTAGTTGTGTATGTATGTATGGATGTGAACATGATGTCCATGTTAATGTTGTTTTTTTTCCCGCGCTAGACACATTGTGTACGTCCCAAAAGAGAAAACGACCCAAATTTTTAGAGAGAGAAACAAAGCAGTAGAAGGAGAGATAGATAGAGATAGGGGCAGATTGAGAGGGAAATAGGGTTCGAAGATCTGCTTGGAACTCCTCTTTAGCTTTGGTTCCGTTGGAGACCGTATTTGAAGAATTTCTTAGATGGATCTGTGCGTTCTTCGGAATTGAGGTGGAGATCAGACCGGATTCAGACTAGCCTCAGTCAGTCGCCCTCAGCCTTTGTCGCTCGCGGCTCGCCCTTAGCCGCTGCTCGCCTGCTCCCTGCTCGCTTGCCCTCAGCCCCTCGCTGCTCGAACTGTATGTGTAATTTATGTGCAGTGCTAAATGCGTTTGTTATTTCATTACTGTTTGATACATTACATTTCATGAATGATGATGATGATTTACAAACCCATTTCCTCGTTGAATAGTTTTGTTATGTGCAATTTCAATTTTCAGGTCCCTACATAATCCGAAATTGTAGATAGGTCTTAAGAGGACGATTACCATTAAATCTGTTTCCTCCATAACAACAACATTAATAAGCTTGTAATTGAATTTTTGCATCTTATTTGTTGCTGTCTTTTGGCTGTTGTTTATAATGTGTTTAGTTTAGGTTGATTAATTTAGTTTGTATGTTAAAAAATTATCATTTTTAAATAAATAAAAAGAATTTTGGTTGGAGGGACCAGTCCCGGTTCGGTACCGATTCCTCCCAAGGCCTGTTCCAAGGCTGGAAAAAAATCTCGGGACCGATTCCGGTCCTGGCTAGGAACCGGACCGACCAGGACAGTGTTCACTTCTAATTGGAACTTTACTTGCATTTTAAAATTGATGCAAGAAAATAAATTTGGAATTTCAAATACAAAGTCGTGAAGTTATATAGGTTGAAACTTGCAAAATTCCATCCTTCGAAGTTTCTGTATTTGGCTTTGTCAGCTAGGGTTTTGATGAGTCCACCTGCTATGGATAGGATGGAAGATATGAAGTTTTCAGCCTCGCAGTCCAACAATTCTCATACAGATGGGGAATAGGGAGATAATATTGAAGCTCGATTCTCAGATTTTTGCAAGGTCAGTTTTTTTTTGTTATTCTATAAGTTTGACTGAAAATATTTTGACTTTTTGTATCTTTCTTTCACATTTGTTGTTTACAATCTGGTTTACTTTGTAGTTCTTTTCCTGGCTTGATATAGCTTATTTTGTCAGTATCTTTAAACTGAAAGTGAATTTGGTATGTAGAACGGTCTCTCTCTTGATGACAACTCTCATGCTCAAGCTTTAAAGCTCTTTGGGGAAACTAAACACTTTATTTTGACAAATATGACAGCTATAGGGAGCGGAGCAGTGTGTTTTTCTGATCCTTAATTTGCTTGACTATGTTGAAGTTTCTGTCTTTCTTTCTGACGTAATTGACTTGACATTTGACAGCTTAAAGAAACAGAGCGGTATTGGTTTGCATTTATTTTATACAAGGTTGTGCAAAAATAATGCAGATAGTCCACAGCAGGGATCTGATGAAAGTAGGTTGAACTTAAGCCACATTTTAAGGAAAGCAAAGCTGAAGTATGTAATGATGACTATTCATTGACGTTAGTTGCTATTATTATTATTTTTTTTTTTGCACTTCAATTCTCATATATTATACATTTTACTGCATTATCGATTTTTTCAAAGAGTTGCCTCAATTTGTTGTAAAGGCAGGTCCTATTTTAAGTACAATGTATGGTTCAGATTGGGAAAGCAGACTTGAGGTACTCTTTTACGGTTTGGTTATATACTAAATTATAATGCTTTTATGGTGATGTGTTGAATAAGATTAATTCACTTTGGTCACGAAATTGCCTCTAGACAACTCATCTTGACTCTCCTCTCGGGATTTAGGGGCTCGAATATAGTTCACTAATGATAAAAAGGTGCCGTTTGAGTGATGTTATATCTATAAATAGAAAATGCGTAGTCCTTAAACATACTAGTGAAGAACAAATTTTTTTATTGTATTTTTTTCAAGGCAAATAATCTTCTAAACTAACAGGTGTTGACGATTAGTCTCACACATCATGGTTGTTTCCGAAAAAATTATCTATGCTTGATGATTTTTAGAGAGCGAAAACAACTCTAGATAGAGTGGTCCTTTTCTTTTGATTTTAATGATTTGCTGGAGAAAATACAAGCTTTACTTTCTCTTCCTTTCTAAAAATAAATGAATAAATAAGATGAGAGGTGTTCTGTAAAATAAACGTGCTGCGTTGTGTTGGGAAAATAACAATAATTTGTTGGAACGAGAAATGATAGCGGAAGTGATCCGAAAAATACCAGGAATATTTTTCCACGTCATAAGATTATAACGACCAAGAAATAAGAGAAATAATGGCTAAATGAACACCGAGAATTTTTACGTGGAAACTCAAATCGGGAAAAAATCACGGGGACCGAGTCCAGAAAGATCTCACTATGAAAAATAGGATTTACAATATTTTTTTAGATATCAAATATTCTAGAAAATATTGACTAAGAGAAATGACCACTCTTAGAACTGTCAATGTGCACAAAAGCACCACACCTATGTTTCTCTCACACCTTTCTTTTCTCTCCCTCCAAAATAATACTCTCTTATTTTCTCTCTTTCTTCACTCTGCTGAAGAAGTTGCTTCGGATGATTTTTCCAACTGAAGAACTTCCCTATTTATAGGGAAGTTTGTTACAAAGGACAAACTTGGAAAAACGACACCTCCCTTAAAATAAAGCAGGCACCGAAAGAAGAAGAAGAAAAACATCTTTTTCCTTTTCATTTAATGCTGCTTGTAGGCGCCGCTGAAGAGAAGAAATTTTCTTCTCTTCAGCTTAAATGCTGGGACCCTCATCATAATAAGGGAACCCACAAATCTCCCCCTCCCGATTTATGATGAGGAATCTCCAACAATCCCTCTTTTCGTCGACAAGTCTCGAGCTTCTCCTTTGGTAAAGCTTTCGTTAACATATCCGAACCATTTTCACTGGTGTGCACTTTCGCCAAGTGCAACTGCTTTGTCTCGAGCAAATTTCGAACCCAATGATACCTCACATCAATATGCTTGGACCTCGAATGAAATGATGAATTCTTGGAGAGATGGATAGCACTCTGGCTATCACTAAACATAATATACTTCTCTAGGCGCAGACCCAATTTCTCAAGAAATCTCTTCATCCATAAAGCCTCCTTGCAACCCTTAGTGATTGCAATGTACTCGACTTCTTTGGTGGATAGAGCAACACAATCTTGCAGCTTGGATTGCCAAGACACGGCTCCTGCAAAAATCAGCAAGAATCCTGAAATGGACCTTCTGGAATCAACGTTACCGGCCATATCTGAATCACTGTACCCAACTAGCATAGGATCACTGCCACCGAAACATAAACACAATCTAGAAGTGCCTCTGAGATATCTGAATATCCATTTTACTGCTTCCCAGTGTTCTTTGCCAGGATTGGAGAGAAATCGGCTGACTACTCCAACTGAATGAGCAATATCAGGTCGAATGCAAACCATGGCGTACATCAAACTGCCAACTGCAGACGTATAAGGAACTCGACTCATATCGGCCTTGTCTTTCTCACTTGTAGGACATTGATCTGAATTGAGCTTGAACTGACCTGCAAATGGAGAACACACAGCTTTGGCCTTGCTCATGTTGAACTTTTCTAGTACCTTCTAGATGTTGTCTTCCTGAGACAACCACAGTTTCCCATTCTTCCTATCTCGAGAGATCTTCATACCGAGTATCTTCTTTGCCCCACCCAAGTCTTTCATAGCAAAAGACTTCCTCAATTCTCCCTTCAACTTAGCAATCTTGCTAGTGTCACGGCCTATGATCACATATCATCAACATACAAGAGGAGAATGACGAAATCATCATCGGAATACCTCTTGATGAACACACAATGGTCTGATGATGTTCGACTGTACCCTTGACTCACCATGAAAGAGTCAAACTTCTTGTACCACTGACGTGGAGCTTGTTTGAGGCCATACAAGCTCTTCTTCAACTTGCACACAAGTTGTTCTTTCCCTCTGACTTTGAATCCCTCTGGCTGCTCCATGTAAATTTCTTCCTCCAAGTCACCATGAAGAAATGCAGTTTTCACATCAAGTTGCTCGATCTCCAAGTTCAAGTGTGCCGCTAAACCAAGAGCAACTCGGATCGAGGACATCTTCACCACCGGTGAGAATATTTCTTCAAAGTCGATTCCTTTCTTCTGACCGTACCCCTTCACAACTAACCGACCAAGAAATAAGAGAAATAATGGCTAAATGAACACCAAGAATTTTTTCGTGGAAACCCAAATCGGGAAAAAACCACGGGAACCGAGTCCAGAAAGATCTCACTATGAAAAATAGGATTTACAATATTTTTCTAAATATCAAATATTGTAGAAAATATTCACTAAGAGAAATGACCACTCTTAGAACTCTCAATGTGCACAAAAGCACCACACCTATTTTTCTCTCACACCTTTCTTTTCTCTCCCTCCAAAATAATACTCTCTTATTTTCTCTCTTTCTTCACTCTGCTGAAGAAGTTGCTTCGGATGATTTTTCCAACTGAAGAACTTCCCTATTTATAGGGAAGTTTGTCACAAAGGACAAACTTGGAAAAACGACACCTCCCTTAAAATAAGGTAGGCACCGAAAGAAGAAGAAGAAAAACATCTACTTTTTCCTTTTCATTTAATGCTGCTTGTAGGCGCCGTTGAAGAGAAGAAATTTTCTTCTCTTCAGCTTACATGCTGGGACCCTCGTCATAATGAGGGAACCCACACGTTGATCCAACTCCACAGCTCAACTCCAACTCACGTCAACTTCTTCCTCTGTCAACTTCATTTCTCAACTCTTGTTTCCTTTAAATACTTCCCCTACATGAACCCAAAATCAGTTAATCGTCACTGTTTTCTTCTGCAAATCTATATTTCAAGGAGAAGACATCTCTGTTTTTTTATCAGAGATGAAGCTGACTTCCATTTTCAACCAGAAAGAAGCTGCAAAGCAGCCATGGACATGGGCTTCATGTAATCATTAGAAGACTCTCTCCTTTAGATTTGGAGAAGACACGTTTAAGACCATGAACCTAGTTTTCTCAGAGCCGTGGTTCGCAAATTCATCGTTGGATGTTGTCGCGCGTGAAGCTAGGTCCGAACGGCTCTTCTTCGAGGCCGTCGGAGGTAGCAGTTCGATTTTGGAGGGGAAATAGAAAGTGGGTAGGTTTGGTTTGGAAGAAAGCTTGGTGGTGTCAATGGAGTCTGAAGATCCTTATGTGGATTTCAGGAAATCAATGGAGGAAATGGTGGAGTGTGTTGGGTTTATAGATTGGGAATTTTTGGAGGAGTTGTTGAGTTGGTATTTGAGAGTTAATGGGAAGAGGAATCATGGGTTTATAGTTAGGGCTTTTTTGGATCTTCTGATTCATCTTGATTCTGGTTTTTCTGATATTGGTTCTTATACTTCTTCTCTTTCCTCTTTTGCTTCTTCTTTTTGATCCGCCATTGTTTCAACTTCTTTCGCGTTTGTTGCCAAACTCATCTCAGCTTACAAATGTCACGAACCAAATGGGACCCGCAACAGAACGGGGAACGACCCAGCCTGAAAAGGGCTAGATCATCCGACCCTAAATCTCATTCACTTAAAAGAACACGCAGCGGAAAGTTTATAAACTAACATAAAGTCAGGGTCCCAAAAATATAAATTAAACAGGTCCAACAAGAGACATCAGATAATGTGATGATATACGTCCAACAAAATATCTAAATACCAAACGATTTACAATCTCAAAAGTCTCTAACCTCAAAAGAAATTTAAAATGAAACTTAAAGAAAATTCTTGATCATTCACTGATAACTAGTCCTCTTGATTCGATCCTGAAAAAAATAGTCGTTTGGGGTGAGTCGACTAAACTCAATAGAGATAGAGTTTATTTCCAGCAGTTATAAAATATTATGCAGAAATTTAATAAAAATGTAGTTTTCAATTTAAATAGATGATCGGTGAAAATGGAGCCTCTCACGGACCCCAAGCACACTGGGCCATAGGCCAAAACATCGACATGAGGCGGTCGCACGTCATAATTACCCTGATCAGGTTTAGGGTTTCGCGCCCAATGACACGGCTCTTCAGCTGTCCTATTACTTCTAGTTAAAACCACACAATTTTTATCAATGATAAAATAATGCAGTTGATAATTGTGTGAAAGAACAATAACACAAAATTAAATGAACAGTTTATGTCAAATAAATGAATTAAAAATAATAATACTTAGCCGAAAATAAAATAAATCCCTACCTCGATTGAACTTACAAATGGTTCAAAAATCTAAATCGATGAATCCACACTTTAATTCAATAACTTGGTACTATTCTCTCTGTTCAGATTTCAATAGCTCCACAAGATCAGTGTCAACCAAGATTTCCCACTCAAACACTGATTCTGAATACTCTGCTGCAAAACTTGACATAAAATTGAAAATCCAATTCAGTCTTGTAAAATGTCCCAAGGAAATCATTAACAGGTGATAAATTGAACTTGACAGAGAATACTATATCATCGTAGGTCCAAGCTCAATAATTTCAAGAGTCCAAATATTTCTTTAATAAGTGAATACCTTTGATTTTTCTTCTAGGGTTGTCCAATTTCGTGAAAAATCAAGAGTTAGGCTTTGCAAGGGTTCCTTTCTCTCTGTTTTCCTCTTCTTTAAAAAGAACCAAAATCCTTTAATTAACAACAGAACAATTTATTCAACTGAAAACTGCAGGGAGAAAACAATGGAACGAAAGGGAAATCACTCATCTATTTTTCGAGCACCAGGGTCTAGCCTCCAATTCGTTTTACAATGGTTGAAGAGAAGAAGACAATGAGCGTTTTGAAACCAAAATCGTCGAAATCAGAAATCAAGTCGTCGCCGATCGGTTCCCTCTCCCTGTTCTTCGTGCGGCGTTCTCAGTAGGTGAAGAAGTCTCTGGGGAAGCGTTTTCATAGAAAAGGTTTTATGAAGGGTAGGTTTAGAAAGTTGTACACGTGACTTTAATTAGAGAGGAAAAGAAAAGAAAAATAAATAAATAAATAAACTTTACCTTTTTCTTCTCTTATCTCTCTGGCGCTTCACTCCCCATCTCAGATGGCGGATTCCACATTCTCCCCCACTTAATGAAATTTCGTCCTCGAAATTTGAATCAGTTAAGGTCATATCACTAAATAATTGAGGATACTTTATTCTCATCTCCGATTCAAGTTCTTAAGCACTTTCTCTTTCACTATGATTCTTTCATTGCACTCTTATTAAAGGTACCTCCCGACGACGCAGTACCTTGATGTCTCAGCTTAAAATTTTCTCAGGCCCCTCTTCATAGGATACATCTTCCTGGATAGGTACTGTGATCCAGGATATGACATGTGATGGATCAGAAATATATTTCCTCAACATAGAAACATGGAAGACATTATGAACGTAGTTCAACTGTGGTGGTAAGTCCAAATGGTAAGCCACTAGACCAACTCGATCAATGATTCGAAACGGACCAATATATCTGGGAGCTAATTTTCCTTTCACACCAAAACGACTTACGCCACGACGAGGTCTTACTTTCAAAAATACGAAATCCTCTACCTCAAACTCGACCTCTCTTCTCGAAAGATTAGCATAACTTTTCTGGCGACTTTGGACTGTTCTCAATCTTTCTTTAATTATTTAAACCTTCTCATTTGTCTCTCGAACCATATCGAGTCCAAGGGTAACACGTTCCTCGGTCTCAGCCCAACACAAAGGCGATCTACAAGGTCTTCCATATAAGGCTTCATAAGGTGATATTCTAATAATGGTCTGGTAACTATTGTTATAAACAAATTCCACCAAGGGTAAATGATTTATCCAATTATCTCCAAAATCCAGAACACATGATCTCAGCATATCTTCAAGAATCTGAATAGTACTCTCCGACTGACCATCTGTTTGAGGGTGATGTGCTGTGCTCAAATTTAATTCGGTGCCCAAGACTTTTTGGAGGGCTTTCCAAAACTTTGATATGAACCTCATATCTCTATTAGAAACTATACTCGAAGGAATACCATGTAGACGAACAATGTTTGCAACATACAAATTACTTAACTTAGTCAAGGAAAAGTCCATTTTGACTGGAACAAAATGGGCTGACTTTGTCAATCTATCAACAATCATCTATACAACATCAAATTTCTGTACTGTCCTCGGCAAACCTGTTACAAAATCCATGGTAATCTTATCTCACTTCCACTCAGGAATAGGTAAGGGCTGCAATAACCCAGCTGGTCTCTGGTGCTCAGCCTTAACTTGTTGACAAACCAAACATCGGGAAACATATTCTGCCACATCTCGTTTCATTCCAACCCATCAATACTGACGTTTCAAGTCATGGTACATCTTTGTGCTACCAGGTTGTATAGCAAATTTGGACTTGTGGGCTTCTGTTAGAACGGCTTGTCTCAACTCTGGATCTTTCGACACCACAACTCGCCTTTTGAATAACAAAAATCCATCGAGACTAACTTCCCAACCATCAAACTGTCCACCAGACCGGATTTTCTCATATCTTTCTTTCAATTCATCATCAAATTTCTGCATATCTTTAACACGTTGAAAGAGTGTAGGGGTAGCAACCAAATTAAATACTCAAACCGTTTGATTATCCTCCTGGTAATGCAATTCATAATCTTCTATAGTCATACACCTCTTCCAATCTTCTAGCAAAAAACTAGAAAGAGATCCTTGAGGGTAACGACTCAAGGCATCAACTACAACATTTGTCTTTCCAGGATGATACTCTAATTTAAAATCATAATCTCCTATATACTCCATCCATCAACATTGCCGGAGATTTAAATCACGCTGCGTAAATAGATGTTTTAAACTCTTATGGTCAGAAAATATCTCAAATGTTGCTCCATACAAGTAACTTCGCCAAATTTTTAAAGCAAAAATAATAGCAGCCAACTCCAAATCATGTGTAGGGTAATTTCGCTCATGCGTCCTTAACTGTCGAGATGCATATGCTATTACTTTTTCTTGCTGCATTAAAACGCATCCCAATCCCACTCCATAAGCATCTGTATATACTGCATATGGTAAATTTTCATTAGGTACTGCTAAAACTGGTGTAGTAGTCAACCTCTTCTTAAGCTCTTCAAAGGCCATCTGACATTTATCGTCCCAAACAAATTTTATATTCTTCCTGGTCAATTGAGTTAATGGCATAGTAATAGAAGAAAAATTTTGGACGAACCGTCAATAATACCCAGCCAAACCCAAGAAACTCCGTACTTCAGTAACATTCTTAGGTGGTTTCCATTCTAACACTGACCTTAACGGGGTCTACTGAGATGCTATTCTGAGAGATTACATGACCTAAAAACTTCACTTCTGTCATCCAAAAATCACATTTTTCTCGCTTTGCAAATAGCTGGTGTTCACGAAACGTCTGCAAGACAATTCTTAGATGTTCCATATGCTCCTCACGAGACTTAGAATATATTAAAACATCGTCGATGAATACTACCACGAACTGATCAAGATAAGGCCGAAGAATTCGATTCATCAAATCCATAAAAGCTGCTGGTGCATTAGTCAATCCAAACGAAAGTACCAGAAACTCATAATGTCCATATCGGGTGCGAAAAGCTGTTTTGGGAATATCCTGTTCACGAATCTTTAATTGATGGTAGTCAAACCTCAAATCGATCTTTGAGAAGTACTTTGATCCTCCGAGCTGGTCAAATAGATCGTCAATTCTTGGTAGAGGGTATCTATTTTTTACTGTCACATGATTTAATTTACGATAATCAATGCACAACCGAAGCGAACCATCCTGCTTCTTTGCGAATAAGACGGGTGATCCCCTTGGCGAAATACTATTCCGAATAAAACCCTTGTCCAGCAAATCATCTAGTTGGGTTCTTAACTCCTTCAACTCAGCAGGAGTCATGCGGTATAGAGTAGTTGAAATTGGAGCTGTATTGGGCACTAAATCAATACTGAAGTCAATCTCACGATCGGGTGGTAACCCAGGTAAATCGTCAGGAAAAACATCAGGGTAATCACAAACCACTGATAAATCATGATCATGCTCGACCATAAAATGGTTGTCACTAATAGCGAAAACACTCTCATATAGCTCCAATCTCCTCTGACCTCCCAAACAAGCTCGTAAAATAGAATTAATAGGGACTATACGGGCATTACACGGATGTATCAAAACTTTTCCATCCTCCAAAGTAAGGGATATACTTCTCTGATGACAGTCAATTATAGCCTTATAAAAGTTTAACCAATCCATACCCAAAATCATATCGAATTGATCCATAAGCATAACTATCAAGTCAGCAGGTAATTCGTGTTCATTAATCATAATAGCCGCATAACGAACAATGTGATTCATTTCATATTTCTTGTTCATAGGAATACTCAAAATAAGGGGATTATCAAGTTTCTCTACGGCTACGTCTAAGGCATGCACAGAAGATGTAAATGAATGCGTTGCTCTAGTATCAAATACGACGTGCATCATAGTATTAAATAGGGAAATCATACCATCGATAGCACCATGGTCAGATGAGTCATGAAGTTCAGATCCCGCAACTGCATAAGCTTGACCAGTCATCTTTTCCCTTTCTCTATTGCCACCCCTGAATCCACCCCTCGATGAACTAGGGTTAGCACTAGTCATATAATTCGGAGCCACAACAGGAATGGTGTTTGAAGCAGAGCTCTGTTGATATCCAGTAGACTTCTGAAAGTTAGTACCAGATGGCTGATATTGATGCTGATTACGATGATCTTGACCAGAAAATCCCTTGTTATCTCCGAAACCAGACCTGCTAATATTTGTCTGTGAAGGTGCTGAATTATTTTGAGATTTCTGATTTGTAGGGCAATTCTTTCTTAAAAGTCCAAGCTGTCCACAAGTGTGACAAATATAAGATCCAGAACGCCTACTAGAATAAGGTGTAGTATCAGAGGATCTGCTAAAGTTATCTTGATTCTGACCGTCACGGTTTCTCCCTTTCTTAAAGTCCTTCTTGGTTATCTTGCCTCCCACGGGCTGATCATCCTTCACTTTCCCTTTGTATACACCAAACTGTTCTTCCAAATCTGCCTCAACACGCTGAGCAGCAGCAACTACTTCAGAAAGGGTTTTGAATGCAAAACCTAATAAATGGTGTCTGATCTTAGGCCTCAAATTCATTCGAAACTTCACCTGCATATCCACCGGGTCCATGTGATTAATATACTGAGAGAACTCCATGAACTTGGCATAATACTCTAGTACGGTAAGACTTTCCTGCTCCAATTTATGATACGCCGCAATCATCTTCTGGCGATGCTCAGCATTACAATAATTGTCTCTGAAAAGAGTTTCGAATTGTGTCCAAGTCATATCCTCTTTAGGGTAGTCTAATTTCAGAGACCTCCACCAAACTTCTGCCATTTTCTCAAATTGATAAGTTGCAAATCCAACCCAATAATCTGTTAGAGCTTTTAGAGCTGTCAGCTTCTTATGAATCACTCTTAACCAATTTTCTGCAACTTGAGGGTCAGCATCACCCACAAACACCGGTAAATTCATCTGCTCCCACTGCATAAAGTAAGTCATGCGGCGGTCCTCTACATCCTGATTGCCGCGTCGTTGGGTTAAATCTTGCAGTACATCTCTGAGAGCTATTATCGATCAGTAGACTGCGATTCAGCTGATTGCACAGTAGGTGCTGCAGGAGTTTGGTTCCTAGGGACTCTCCTTGGAGGCATTTTCGTAAATCTGAAAAAATAATTTGTTTCTGAGGTTTTGTACAATAATAATTCTTGCATATCATCGCATCATCTATCCTATAAGTGTTACTTTTCAAGATGGGAACCTGGCTTTGATACCATTTTTTCTGTCACGCCCCAAAGGGGACCTGCAACAGAACGGGGAACGACCCGGCCTTAAAAGGGCTAGATCATCCGACCTTAAATCTTATTCACTTAAAAGAACACGCAGCGGAAAGTTTATAAACTAACATAAAGTCAAGGTCCCAAAAATATAAATTAAACAGGTCCAACAAGAGACATCAGATAATGTGATGATATATGTCCAACAAAATATCTAAATACCAAACGATTTACAATCTCAAAAGTCTCTAACCTCAAAAGAAATTTAAAATGAAACTTAAAGAAAATTCTTGATCCTTCACTGATAACTTGTCCTCTTGATTCGATCTTGAAAAAAAAATAGTCGTTTGGGGTGAGTCAACTAAACTCAATAGGGATAGAGTTTATTTCCAGCAGTTATAAAATATTATGCAGAAATTTAATAAAAATACAGTTTTCAATTTAAATAGATGATCGGTGAAAATGGAGCCTCTCACGGACCCCGAGCACACTGGGCCATAGGCCAAAACATCGACATGAGGCAGTCGCACGCCATAATTACCCTGATCAGGTTTAGGGTTTCGCGCCCAAGGACACGGCTCTTCAGCTGTCCTATTACTTCTAGTTAAAACCACACAATTTTTATCAATGATAAAATAATGCAGTTGATAATTGTGTGAAAGAACAATAACACAAAATTAAATGAACAGTTTATGTCAAATAAATGAATTAAAAATAATAATACTTAGCCGAAAATAAAATAAATCCATACCTCGATTGAACTTACAAATGGTTCAAAAATCTAAATCGATGAATCCACACTTTAATTCAATAACTTGGTACTATTCTCTCTGTTCAGATTTCAATAGCTCCACGAGATCAGTGTCGACCAAGATTTCCCACTCAAACACTGATTCAAAATACTCTGCTACAAAACTTGACATAAAATTGAAAATCCAATTCAGTCTTGTAAAATGTCCCAAGGAAATCATTAACAGGTGATAAATTGAACTTGACAAAGAATACTATATCATCGTAGGTCCAAGCTCAATAATTTCAAGAGTCCAAATATTTCTTTAATAAGTGAATACCTTTGATTTTTCTTCTAGGGTTGTCCAATTTCGTGAAAAATCAAGAGTTAGGCTTTGCAAGGGTTCCTTTCTCTCTGTTTTCCCCTTCTTTAAAAAGAACCAAAATCCTTTAATTAACAACAGAACAATTTATTCAACTGAAAACTGCAGGGAGAAAACAATGAAACGAAAGGGAAATCACTCACCTATTTTTCGAGCACCAGGGTCTAGCCTCCAATTCGTTTTACAAGGGTTGAAGAGAAGAAGACAATGAGTGTTTTGAAACCAAAATCGTTGGAATCGGAAATCAAGTCGTCGCCGATCGGTTCCCTCTCCCTGTTTTGCGTGCGGCGTTCTTAGTAGGTGAAGAAGTCTCTGGCGAAGCGTTTTCACAGAAAAGGTTTTATGAAGGGTAGGTTTAGAAAGTTGTACGCGTGGCTTTAATTAGAGAGGAAAAGAAAAGAAAAATAAATAAATAAATAAACTTTACATTTTTCTTCTCTTATCTCTCTGGCGCTTCACTCCCCCTCTCAGATGACGGATTCCACAACAAACATCTCTCTTTTGTTGGCAAAGATCCAATATAAAATAGGAAAGGATTATCTCCATCGAGTTAGATTTTATAATGAGTTTTATCCTCTCTTTCTCTGATATCAGAGTTAAAAAGTCTGCACGATCTGAGGATTGATTAAACACACTAGACGTGAAGAAAAAAAATAAAAATATATCACGATAGACGTATAAGCGGATGTTGTCCCACGTCAACAGATCCAATCGCAAAGATCTTGTATAAAATATGAGAGAATTTCTTAAATCTTTGAGATAGTTTTTGAAATGAATTCTATCTCTATCGTTCTATCAATCTCTAGTATGAACTGACAAATGTCACTCTCTTGAAAGTTAAGAAACCAACTCCTAATTATTTAAACTAAAATTTGATTGAAAAGAGTAATCAACTTCTCAAAAATCTGAAAATTTTCAACATAATAAACCAAGGACAATAACAGAAGAATCCAATGCAGTAAAGACTTAAAATACCAAGACTTTTAAATTTTGAATTTCTTACTCGGAGTCCTCGTAACTCTCTTCATCCTTTGAGTTACCATCAAAACAACTTGCATCAAGCTGGTAACGAAGAATGCTCCAAAACCACTGCAGAACTGTGATCCTGTTGCCGACTCGTTGGTGACAATCTCAAGAGCGCAGCCAAAACGCTTATGGTTTTCCACTAACCATTCAATTAGCAATGTTTTCTGCTGAATCTCCATTTCATTTCATGTGTCTTCATCGTGGATATTGCTACTGCCAGCAGCCTGCTCGTTGTTCGAGTATTTTACGACAATCTCTTCTGTCAACTTGTTTTTGAGCTCCAGCCTATTGAAGTCCAGATTTTCCCATACAATAAGAGTCTCCATAGCTCCAATTTCAAGAGATATCATGGTATCAAGTCCAGAGACATATTTTCCATCATCCTACCTAATCTCCTTAAAGAACTTTTCCATCAAGCGCTTTTCTTGTACCAATTTCAAATCAGAGAGAATCTCAGAGGACAGCTCACCGCCATAAGAAATGTTAATCGCTTTTAGGATCTTGCCGTGCAAACGGGTGTCAAACGCACTGCATAAGCTGAGCCTTAAGGTCGACGGAGCCGGCTAGGATCAGGCAAACAACATCGGGCAAGTTAGTTGCTGGATCAATGAATAACTCAGTGGCTTTTTCCGCTGTCTTTGAGGTGTAGTTATGACGACTTTCGACCCTCAGACGATCGAACCGGAGTGCTGATTGTCCTCCTCTGCCATGCTTCTTTGGTAGATCAACTGAGAATTTGTAAAGCACTTCTCTAGAATTTCCACTTACAGTTCCACAAGGGGCACCTCTACCATCCATAATTATAAATCCGTACTTATCATCAGATTGTAGAAGTTCAGTCAATACTTCTGTATGAAACCTCTTATCACAGACATATAGGGAGTGCTGATGGTAACCTTGTAAGTTGTAACTCTCACTCTCTTCTTCCCCGAAATGTGGTCGCAATAATCGGACGCCAACACTTGGCGATTGCGACATAATTATTTCGTTTTGGGGATGGCATCGGTTTTACTAGACAACTTGTTAATGTTAGTACTCAATGTTCATTTCTTATTGAGAAGAGAGGTGCCCGGAATCAAGAAAGCTCCTCCTGTTCAACTCCGACTCCGGTTCACTCCGGTTCGCTAGCTGCTTTATGCTGCATTAATACTCAATAGTGTTGTGAAAAATAATAGGTTGACAGATAAGTGTTCATGCAAGTAAATGTGTGGTAAATTATCATATTTAATTATTTTTAAAGAATTAAATTACTTCACCATTTTTTCCATAACATATAAAAATTTTCAAATAAAAAAATTAATTCAATATAATAAATATATATTATGATAATTAAAAATTTAAAATAGAAGAAAGAGAATGTTATAAGAGGAGAGAGACAGTTAGATCACGTTGGGTTTGAATAGGCTTAAATCGAGCTGAGTTGGTGATAAAGTCTAGTTCGTTTTTTTTTATATTTGAAAAAAATTCAATTTTTGGAACCAAATTGAGTAGAACTAAAGTTCTCCGTTCTTTTTTGAAAAATAGTATATTTTTCTTTTTAATTTTAAAATTACAAAAAAAATCGACTAGAATGAATTCAAACACACTAAAATTGAATTCAAATTGCCAATTTATTCAAAATTAAAACCGAACAAAACTAGTTGAGCAAAACCAAAAAATTATTACACTTTGAGTTCGGTTTCCAAACTGGATCGGTTTTAATTTTTGTTTCAAAATTAGAAACATATGTGATTCGATTTCAATTTATGAACTTTTATGACAAAATAGATTGATTCTAATATTTCAAGAGATTTTACGGTTATAAAAGTTTATTTTCTCTCAATATTCTCAATCAAAATTAGATTTTATAAAATCATGCAAAAAGTTTAACATTAATTTCTGTTGAATCAAATTACTTAAATTCAAACTCTTAAGATTGTGCTAAATAAATTAGTTAAACATCTATGTAATAGATTATTTTATTTTCAAATATTAGCATTAAAAAAATTTCAAAAATAAATAACAGTTCTACTAGGAGAAGTATGATAGTCCGACAAAAATCTATAAATACACATATTACTTCTCATCTTTTCACCATCACATAGTCAAACACGCACTTGCATCATCTCTCTCCCTCTCTCTCTCATATGGATATTGCAATTCTTTCTCCATCATCTAAATTTATGCAAAAAAGAAACTCAAAGTCTCGATATCAGCCTCCTCGCCTTAGAAGGAAGGAAGAGCCATTGGTAGAGAAAGTTGTCGTCCGAAATCTTGTCATGGGGGAAGTAAGGATTCTGAAACGCGGAGAAATTTATATACCAGACAAAATAAACCTTTTGAAGTCGAGCGAAGACCTCACAAAGAAATTGACAGATCATCCAACGAAGCCAAATAGGATTCTAGATTTCAATTACGTGAATAATTGGTTTTCCGAATTGACTTTTACACATGCTCCTCCTCCGAGTGCACTCCCATTGCCGTTAAGTTTGTTGAAAAAGAGAGCATCAACGTTCAAAACCTAATTCTTCATGGAAGAGTGGTTGGTTTGACGAGAAAACTAGTAGGAACCGGATAGGTCTATCGTTACGGTTTAGATTTAAGTATTTAATTTCGTATTGTATCGTCTAAATAATAAGAAAAAATATTGTTTTACTATTGAATTTAATATTATTTAAAAAAATCAGATTGCAAAATTCCAAACACCAAATTACTCAAATTTATCCAATAGTAAAAAAAAAACGCTCTTCTTTTTTTCGAGAATTACAATCATGAACGAATATCAATTTAAGGTGTTCCAGAACCCTCCCTTAACTTGTTCGTTCCACGGTCCAGAAGGCAGAACTCAGAAACCTTAACTTGCTCACTGCTCAGTCCTCGCCTCGCGCGTGCCGGCCCCTCGGCAGAACAGCCGCCATCGGAACACCTTCCAGAGAATAATGCTCTTGAGTTTCTTCGCTCCAATTTTGTCCCTCACGGCGTCGTAATGGCGTCCTACAAATCACCAACTTCTTTGAGAATCCCATAACGGGAAATTTTGGCGGCAAAAAGGTCGTTGAAGTCCACGTGTCGTCATTCGATTTGTAGTTGTGTATGTATGTATGGATGTGAACATGATGTCCATGTTAATGTTGTTTTTTTCCCGCGCTAGACACATTGTGTACGTCCCAAAAGAGAAAACGACCCAAATTTTTAGAGAGAGAAACAAAGCAGTAGAAGGAGAGATAGATAGAGATAGGGGCAGATTGAGAGGGAAATAGGGTTCGAAGATCTGCTTGGAACTCCTCTTTAGCTTTGGTTCCGTTGGAGACCGTATTTGAAGAATTTCTTAGATGGATCTGTGCGTTCTTCGGAATTGAGGTGGAGATCAGACCGGATTCAGACTAGCCTCAGTCAGTCGCCCTCAGCCTTTGTCGCTCGCGGCTCGCCCTTAGCCGCTGCTCGCCTGCTCCCTGCTCGCTTGCCCTCAGCCCCTCGCTGCTCGAACTGTATGTGTAATTTATGTGCAGTGCTAAATGCGTTTGTTATTTCATTACTGTTTGATACATTACATTTCATGAATGATGATGATGATTTACAAACCCATTTCCTCGTTGAATAGTTTTGTTATGTGCAATTTCAATTTTCAGGTCCCTACATAATCCGAAATTGTAGATAGGTCTTAAGAGGACGATTACCATTAAATCTGTTTCCTCCATAACAACAACATTAATAAGCTTGTAATTGAATTTTTGCATCTTATTTGTTGCTGTCTTTTGGCTGTTGTTTATAATGTGTTTAGTTTAGGTTGATTAATTTAGTTTGTATGTTAAAAAATTATCATTTTTAAATAAATAAAAAGAATTTTGGTTGGAGGGACCAGTCCCGGTTCGGTACCGATTCCTCCCAAGGCCTGTTCCAAGGCTGGAAAAAAATCTCGGGACCGATTCCGGTCCTGGCTAGGAACCGGACCGACCAGGACAGTGTTCACTTCTAATTGGAACTTTACTTGCATTTTAAAATTGATGCAAGAAAATAAATTTCGAATTTCAAATACAAAGTCGTGAAGTTATATAGGTTGAAACTTGCAAAATTCCACTCTTCGAAGTTTCTGTATTTGGCTTTGTCAGCTAGGGTTTTGATGAGTCCACCTGCTATGGATAGGATGGAAGATATGAAGTTTTCAGCCTCGCAGTCCAACAATTCTCCTACAGACGGGGAAGAGGGAGATAATATTGAAGCTCGATTCTCAGATTTTTGCAAGGTCAGTTTTTTTTTTGTTATTCTATAAGTTTGACTGAAAATATTTTGACTTTTTGTATCTTTCTTTCACATTTGTTGTTTACAATCTGGTTTACCTTGTAGTTCTTTTCCTGGCTTGATATAGCTTATTTTGTCAGTATCTTTAAGCTGAAAGTGAATTTGGTATGCAGAACGGTCTCTCTCTTGATGGCAACTCTCATGCTCAAGCTTTAAAGCTCTTCGGGGAAATTAAACACTTTATTTTGACAAATATGACAACTATAGGGAGCGGAGCAGTGTGTTTTTCTGATCCTTAATTTGCTTGACTATGTTGAAGATTCTGTCTTTCTTTCTAACGTAATTGACTTGACATTTGACAGCTTAAAGAAACAGAGCGGTATTGGTTTGCATTTATTTTATACTCTGTGAAAAGGTTGTGCAAAAATAATGTAGATAGTCCACAGCAGGGATCTGATGAAAGTAGGTTGAACTTAAGCCACATTTTAAGGAAAGCAAAGCTGAAGTATGTAATGATGACTATTCATTGACGTTAGTTGCTATTATTATTATTTTTTTTTTTGCACTTCAATTCTCATATATTATACATTTTACAGCATTATCGATTTTTTCAAAGAGTTGCCTCAATTTGTTGTGAAGGCAGGTCCTATTTTAAGTAGAATGTATGGTTCAGATTGGGAAAGCAGACTTGAGGTACTCTTTTACGGTTTGGTTATATACTAAATTATAATGCTTTGTGAGTATTTTTGTAGTTCTGCTGGTTAATGTTCCGCTTTGTTTTTCTAACCAGGCAAAGGAGTTGCAAGCTAATTTTGTGCACCTGAGTATTTTAAGCAAGTGGGTATCTTTTCATCTTCATTTTCTTTTCCATCTGGTATTTGCTTGTAACAACTCATCTCTTTATTGCGTCCTAGAAAGACACTGACAAGTTAGGGCCTAACACGTTTCCACATTGCTCTGCCAAGAGTGGTGTTTGCATTTGTGTTCCCCTTCACACAGTAATTCTTGAATTGGAAATGTTGATATCTAGAAAATTTACCCTGGCAATCAAAGTAGATGGTCAATTGAATGATCTCTTCCTGTGATGAGGAATAGAGAAAGATGACCTGTTGAGGCTAAACACTTGAAATAAAAAGTCTTGTAGTTTGTTTGCTGTAGTTTTATAATCCAGGGTAGGAAAGTACCATTATGAAAAGGAACATCCCAAAAATTAGATGTAGCAAATAGTAAAGGGAAAATTATTGTACTTCTAGTTTACCTGAGGGCGTCACACATCCTAGGGAACGGTTTTGTGACTAGAGGATTGGTTTTATGTCTACTTAAGTTTAATTTCAATTCATGGAGATATATATTTGTAAAAATTACTTTGCTTTCTCCCACTTGCTTTTGAGAAGTGAAGTCCATTTTTTGTATATCATAAAAAACTTAGAATATCATTGTCTTATGAGATAAATCTGCGAGAGAAGCTCATCCGATAGCTAAGGAAATCTTACATGCTATTGATTTAGGAAAAATGAAAGTTTAACAAAATTATAATAATAAACTTAGGTACTAAGATCAATTTCTTCAATATGGATGGGTTTTTGTGGCGAATTAGTATTTGCCAATACACTTAACAATAAGGTAAATTGTTCCAATTAATGAGTGTACCAGGAATAACATATTTTTGTTTATCTCCTTTGGTCATTTGTACAGGTACTATAAACGTGTATACCAGGAATTCTTCACTATCGATGCTGATGCCAATAAGCAGCCAACTACTCTTAGTTCCCTAGATTATGTTTCAGACTACCAACAATTTGGCTGGTTGCTATTTTTGGCACTCCGAGTACACACATTTAGCCGTTTCAAAGACTTAGTGACTTGCACCAATGGCCTACTTTCTATTTTGGTGAGTTCACTCTCTTCCTTCCACTGATTCTGTTGACTTGAGAAATTAGTAAAGCAATCCCTAATCAATTGATGCATTAAATATGTCATTATTTTGTGTTGGAATATTGTGAATATACAGGTTATTATATTGGTTCGAAGAAGACTTTTTAACTTTATAGTTGAAATTTATTACAGGCTATCTTGATAATTCACCTTCCTGTCCGATTCAGAAACTTCAACATACTTGAATCTCAACGCTTTGGTAAATTTTTTTCAAACCTCATCGTTAGATTACTGGCCTTTTCTAAAAAAAAATTCCCGTGATCTGCTTATATTATTATTCTTTTTTCGGATGAAATTTAATCCTGCTTTCTTTTATGTCCCCCTATTTGTTATCCTTAATCCAGTTAAGAAAGGCGATGGTAGAGTAGACCTGATTGGATCACTTTGCAACCTGTATGAAACCTCAGAAGAAGAATTGAGGAAAACAATGGAAAAGGCTAATAATCTGATTGAAGACATTTTGAAGAAGAAATCATGTCCAGCTTCTGAATGTTCTAGTGAATGTCTGAAGAATATTGATACAGGTTCCATTTGAAAAATTTATAGTTTTGTTAACTTTATACAATATTGATATCTTTCATGCACTATATTTATTATACAATGTTTATCTTTTTCTATATAGATGGTTTGACGCACTTTGAAGATCTGATGGAGGCATCATCTTTATCATCGAGTTTAGATATTTTAGAGAAGGATTATGAAAATGCAGTTCGGAATAAGGGTGAATTTGATGAGAGAGTATTCATCTATGTAGAAGACAGCTTACTTGGTTCAGGAAATTTGTCTGCGGGTGCCACTAATATAATTGGTGTCAAGGTATGATTATGAAATACCATCTTTTTACCTTATAAAAAACATATTTCTATATTACTATGCTATCTATAGGCCTGTTTCATAGCTTTATTTTTTCTTTTTCAGAGAAATTTTGATTTAATGGCATCGCCTGGTAGGACATTAACAAGCCCTCTGTCTCCTCTTCGTTCCCCTGCTTCTCATGCCAATGGTATTCACGGAGTTGCTAACTGTAAAATGGCAGCAACACCAGTTAGCACAGCAATGACAACAGCAAAGTGGCTACGTACTGTTATTTCTCCACTTCCAGCTAAACCCTCAGCTGAGTTAGAGCACTTTCTGGCTTCTTGTGATAGAGATGTAACTAATGACGTAGTTCGTAGGGCACTTATTATATTAGAGGCCATATTTCCTACTAGTTCTCGTGGAGATCATTGTATAGCTGGTAACTTACATAGTGCAAACCTCATGGACAACATTTGGGCCGAGCAACGAAGACTAGAAGCACTGAAGTTATATTACCGAGTTTTGGAAGCAATGTGCAGAGCAGAGGCTCAAATATTGCATGCGAATAATTTGACCTCTCTACTAACCAATGAGAGGTTCCATAGGTGTATGTTGGCCTGTTCTGCCGAACTTGTTCTAGCAACACACAAAACTGTTACGATGTTGTTTCCTGCAGTGTTGGAAAGGATTGGCATTACAGCCTTTGATCTTAGCAAGGTGATAGAGAGTTTCATAAGACATGAAGAATCTCTTCCAAGAGAATTGAGGCGACACTTGAATTCATTGGAAGAACGACTGTTGGAGAGTATGGTGTGGGAAAAGGGTTCATCAATGTATAATTTTTTGATAGTTGCTAAACCAGGTCTTACAACAGAAATAAACCGTCTAGGGTTTTTAGCAGAACCGATGCCGTCTTTGGATGCTATTGCATTGCTCATAAACTTTTCTGGTGTTGGGTTGCCCCCTGTGCTTAATTTACAAAAGCATGGGATCGTCCAAGGTAATATGTTTTCTTATATCAGGTTTAACATACCATATTTTGTTTTTTTTATTATATATTGATATCCTTATTGAACTTTATTAAACATAAATGTGCACTCGTGTTATTGTTTTCTAAGTTGTGACGAATCTTGCCAAATTAATATTATGCAGGTCAGAATGGAGATATTAGGTCTCCAAAAAGATTGTGCCCAGATTATCGAAGCGGGTTAGTGGAGCGAAATTCCTATACTTCTCCAGTGAAGGAGCGACTAATGTGCTTTAGTAACCTTAAATCAAAGTTACTGCCACCTGCTTTACAGTCCGCCTTTGCGAGGTACTTGGTTTGAGGATGGAAGCAACATATATGCCATATGCTTTTCCGTCATGTTCATTAACTCATAATTTGCATTTTCATTTCTGCAGTCCTACACGTCCTAATCCTGGAGGTGGAGGGGAAACATGTGCTGAAACTGGAATTAACATATTCTTTAGCAAAGTACGAAACAAATTCTAGTATATTCTGTCTAGTATATTCTGACGACTGTGTGACAATTAATTATTTTGACCTACTTTTTTTAAAAAAATTTCTGCAGATTTTCGAGTTATAGATGGAGGTAGAATTTAGACAGTTAGAAGTTATGTCAGTAAAAGAGTTTAAACTGACACATCTGGACCATAACACTTGGTGCAAATCATACAGCTCTTTTACTGGGCTTGTACTCTAAAGCATTTGGTGACAATTTTTGGAACTGAATACGCCATTCATTCTCATTAGTCCATGTTGGTTTAACTATAATTGGATTTATGCCCTGTTATAGAGAAATGACTAATCATTTTGCTACCAGTGACCATTGATCGTCTTTGTATTCCAGAAAATCTATTTCTACTGGTTTGAGTATGTTTAATTTTGCTAACAAATGCTGCGTGTACTTTTGCTTTCTAGATTGTAAAGCTGGCTGCGGTTAGAATCAGTGGTATGGTTGAAAGGCTGAAACTTTCTCAGCAGATACGGGAGGATGTCTACAACCTTTTTCAACAAATCCTAAATCAGGAGACTTCACTTCTTTTCAATCGTCACATTGACCAGATCATCCTTTGCTGTTTCTATGGCATTACAAAGGTTTGCTACTAGTGATCCCGTGGAAGTTTTTGGTTGATTCAATATACCCCCAGTTTTTTATTGACACATTTCTTTCGTCTCCTGTAGATTTCTCCAAAAAAATTGACATTTAGAGAAATCATTGACAAATATAGGATGCAACCACACTTCAAAACACAAGTTTTTTGCAGTGTTTTTGTTGATTGGTCGCCTGCCCGCCGTAACGGAGTATGTCCAAAATCTACTCTTTCTGAAATCAATTTTTTTCCTGGGAAAAGTAACCCTTTAAATGGCTTGGATACAGAGAACCGGTCAGGATCATGTTGATATAATCAAATTCTATAATGAAATGTTCATCCCTGTTGTGAAACCTCTGCTGGTCAACTTTGGCCCTGCTGGTCCTACTACAAAAACTAATAGAGTTCTTGAGGGTTCCAGCAATAATGATGGTAAGCGCTAACAAAATATCTGTAGTATTAATTTTGTGTGTTTTTTGCCATGGATCCTGCTAAGCATTTCATAATATGGTTTTCTTCTCTCTTGTGGCCTATCAGCACCAAGTCCTGGATCGCCGAAAAGATCTCCTTTCCCAAGTCTTCCTGATATGTCTCCCAAAAAAGTTTCTGCTGCACATAATGTCTACGTCTCTCCGTTAAGATCATCAAAGGTAGATAATTTATATAATTACTTTGTGATTCGCATATAGATTTCTTCTGCTTTATTAGGGCCCTGAAATAAACTGAAAAGCACGTAGATATTTGTTCATGTAACTACAAGTCATTCCCTATCTGTTGTACTCAATATTCCCTATGTGTTGCGTGCTAGTCTCCAGTGACAACCTACAAGGGTGCACCGAGTGACTTGCGTAGAAAGCTATTTTAATCATTAAAAGAATCATATATAAAAAATAATAGAGGGAACACTCAACAAGCACATTTTTTCATGCTTAAACTAATGTAGAATGTAGATGCCAATTGAAAATCACTTGCCATTTTGGCTATGAAGATTTCTGAAAGCGTGAATCATGCTGATGAATATTAGTTTACTTTTCAAGTATGAGGTTTTTGATTTTGCATTTTTTGTTAAGGGTTTTTGCCATCAAACTTTATTTATTTAAATATGTTACTGTTGTTTTCCCAACAGATGGATGCCTTAATTTCACACAGCTCCAAAAGCTATTATGCTTGTGTTGGAGAGAGTACTCATGCATATCAGAGCCCTTCAAAAGACTTGACTGTCATAAACAACCGCTTAAATGGGTATGCTTCTCCTAACCATATCTCCTTCAATGTACAGCACTATACTCCATTTTTGCCTTTTTCTATATATTATGAAATAAAATTATAAGCTTGAGAAACTGGACTTGTACTTCTTGAGTACATACTTTTTTTTTACTTTCTTCAAATCTCTGTTTGTCATACAAAAAAAAAGGACTCGGAAGCTCCGTGGAACGCTCAATTTTGACGATGTCGATGTTGGTTTGGTGAGTGATTCAATGGTTGCCAACAGCCTTTACCTTCAAAATGGGAGCTGTGCATCTTCGTCGGGCACGCCAATTAAATCGGAACAACCTGACTCCTGATTCAGTCCTCTCTTGTACATAAATCTTCCGTCTCTAACATAAAATGTTTTAGTCTTAAGCTGATGACCGCTTGAGATTGTAAGCGTGTCATATTGTTGTATAAAGGCTGTTACTTACCACTTATGCATGTTTTAGGCATCAAAAGACATGAAATTGTACCAGACTCTAATATAAACTAACTTAATAAAGCCTTTTTTCTTCCTGTTTCTTTGTACAAAAATATGTTGAACACGGGAGCTCTAAAATTGAAGACTAATCAATGTTAGAGATTATATGTTAGTCACAAATGTGGCTAGACCTTTTTTCTAATTATCTAGCCGGTGTAGTCAATTGAATTTTCCATTTAGTTAATTGCTTGATTATCTAGACTGTCATCAACTGAAGTAATGATTCAAATAGACATTTAAATAAAGTATTTTGTTTCGATGATCGAAAAACTGAGTATCGGTGAAGACACCAAGCCTCGAGCACCTTTACCGCTGGATAGCTAATGTATGAACATAGAATTATTTCTTTGACCAAAAAACGAACAATTTTACAATCAAAGTATGAACATAGAATCAGTATTTATCAATGTAATTAATGTCGCGCCTTTAGATACACAGAATAGTAGAACCTTGCAAAATTCACTCAAAATATGATTGATTGCACATGAGTTTGAAAACATGCTTCCAATTGACCTGTTGCGCTACTGACAATAATAACCACAAAGTAGAGATGTTAAACAAGTGAGTCGAGCGAGCCGAGCCGAGCCGAGCCGAGCCGAAAAAGATCAGGCTCACCGAGCCCGTCGAGCCAAACGAGCCAAGCCTAACGAGCCTGCCGAGCCTAACGAGCCGAGCCAAACGAGCCGATCTTAAAAAATTTTCAACCCAAGCTGGCTCGCGAGCCATGAGCCTAACGAGCCGAGCCGAGCCGGCCCAACGAGCGTAACGAGCCGAGCGTAACGAGCCGATCTTACAATTACATAAATAAAGATTTCAGATTGTATAACTAAAATATATCATAAAATATAGCAAATTCACAAGTAAAGCTATAATCATCTAAATTTAAAATAAATATGTCATCAACAAGATTGTTGCATTGTTACCGTTGCGCCGTTGCATGAGACCGTTGGCGTTGCCCTCTGTTTTTTTGTTTTCAGAATTTGAGTAATTACTCAGAGCTGATCAATCGATCATTGGGCACTCGATCGGCTCTGTTTATAAAACTATTTTCGTTGATGTAAAGTAAATTATAATATTTTGAGAATATTAGATATCAACCAATTTCTGGTCTGAAAAAGCAGAACAACTGAGACGAAGAGGTTGCTCTTCTATCTCTGTGATGGATTATAAACCAGTTTAAACGAAGAAAGGAAGAGGGAGGAGGAAACTCATAGGATGGTTCTTTTTGAATCTAAGGGTATGGGGTTTCGAGGCGGTCTGGTTATTCAAGTCCAACCCAATGTCTCCTTCGACGCCATCTCCGGCAAGAAGAACTTCTTCTGCGGCCTTACGTCCCGCGATTACACCCTCCTCTGTTGGGACACTAGCTTTTGCAGGAAAGTTTTCAACCTAAACGAATATATCACAGCGGCTCTCGTTAGTAAAAAACAGAAATAATTGTATGAATTATTTTCGTTGATGTACATAAAAAATTACTACAACTATTTCACAAACAAATAATGTACATAAAAAATTATCCCGTAATTATTTTGTTAAATTTAGGGTAAAGTGCAATTTGGCCCCTACAACTAGGTGAAATGGACAATTTACACCGTAAACTTGGGTAAAGTGTAATTTGGCCCCTACAACTAGGTGAAATGGGCAATTTACACCGTAAACTTAAATAATAGGCAAGAATAACCTTAATGTATTGATAATGGGTAATATAGCCCCTACCGTCATATTTTCCATCAAAAAGTAATATTTTTTCACTTATTCATTTTTTTTTTCTCGAAATGCCCCTCACTGGACCGAACCGAACCGGATCGGTTCGACTAATTGCACTTTGGTTTTTTATTTTTATTTTAATTTTATTCATTTGTCTTCTCTTTTCTGATAAATATGATTTAAAAAAAATAAATAAATAAGAGTGGAATTAGTTGAACCGGTCTGGTCCAGTTCGGTCCAGTGAGGGGCATTTCGGGAAAAAAAAATGAATAAGTGAAAATATATTATTTTTTGATAGAAAATATGATGTAGGGGCCATATTGCCCATTATCAATACATTAAGGTTGTTTTTGCCTATTATTCAAGTTTACGGTGTAAATTGTCCATTTCACCTAGTTGTAGGGGCCAAATTGCACTTTACCCAAGTTTACGGTGTAAATTGTCCATTTCACCTAGTTGTAGGGGCCAAATTACACTTTACCCTTAAATTTAATAATAATAATAGATTAAAAATAAAGAAAACAAAATTGAAACTATAAAATCTCCCCAATGAAATTGAAATAGAATTTATTCACCAAAATTTAAGCATAAAAAATATATTTATATATTAATTATCGGGAAAAGTACTATTTAGACTCCAACGTATGGGATCAGTGACCATTTGGTACCTAACGTTTGTTTTGTACCCAATCAAACCCTAACGTATAAAACGTTTGCAATTCAAACCCTACCGTCAATTTTTCAGTTAAAATTGACGGATGTCTTTTTAAAATTACCAAACTACTCTCTCTCTCTCTCTCTCCCTCTCTCTCTCTCTCTCTCTCTCCCTCCCTCCCTCCCTCCCTCCCTCCCTCCCTCCCTCCCACCATTAACGACACCAAAGAAAAACATACCAGGTGCTAAATAGCCATGGGTCCTCTCTGTTTTCTGATTGTGGGTGTATACATTGAACCTCTTTTTCAAATCAAGCTTCTCTCTGAACGAAGCTTTCACTTCTACGCAACTACTTTCTGCAGACTTTCAAATGGAAGAACTCAGATTTTGGAGTTGTTTTTTTTTTTTGAGAAAATCAATGAAAATGAAAGAAATTGATGATTCAAACAAGAACAGCAAGATACAGAAGGGTCAAAACCTGCATTTTTTCCGGCTGGAAACTATTCTTATCACCATATCTGGATTGGAGAGTTTGACAGCTTGGATTTTATCGCTTATTTCTACACATCTTTGAACATGACAGATGAACAGATGACAGAAAATGAAACTATTTACACTCCAAAATGAAGAAGAACAAGATAGAAGATAGATGAGAGAATCAGATAAAATACGGCGTGCGAAGAAGATTCGGAGAATATTACAAAAATGAGTATCTTTCTTCAAAAGCAGCACAAACAGAGGCATACGAGAGAGAGTTTGCTGCGAAAGCGTGGACGAAAAGGAGCAGTTGGTTCGGGAGTTGCATCTTCAATTTCGGTTTCCTCCATTTCAACCTCATTCCCCCATTCCAGAGAGATGAAGAACAAGCAATCTCTCTCTCTCGTCTGTGTGTGAGAGAGAGTGAGAGAGAGAGAGGGGTAGTTTGGTAATTTTAAAAATGCATCTGTCAATTTTAACTAAAAAATTGACGGAAGGGTTTGAATTGCAAACGTTTTATACGTTAGGGTTTGATTGGGTACAAAACAAACGTTAGGTACCAAATGGTCACTGACCCCATACGTTGGAGTCTAAATGGTACTTTTCCCTTGATTATTTATTAACAATTTATGTAAAAAAAAACCTCACAACCTTCTGAGTCGAGACAGTAGCCAGACTCGGCAAAGATGAACTTGGCCCGGCAACGTGGTTTAACGAACACCCTTATCCGCCGCCATTCTCCTCATCGTCTAAACTCCTCTTCCGGCCTCCTCTTGGATCACCAACTGGAAGACGATGATCGAAAAGCTGATCCAACCACATCAACTCTCCAGCTTCTCTCATGGGGCAGAGGGGTAGATCGGTGGCGGCATCGTAGATATCAGGCTGTTCCCGGCTACGGCCGGCTAATCGTCGTTCCAAAGTCATTATCTGTTGCTTCAACTTCCGGCCGAGTTTAGAGATCGAGTTTCCAGGACAGTGATTCGGTGGAGGTGGATTCTTTTGGGCTTTTCCAATTTCTCGGTCGCACTAATTTCTCTGTTTGTAAAATTATTTTCCAATCGCTAGGGAGAGGCCCTGAGCTCGGCGCCAGAGAAGGCCCCGACCTGGGCATCGTCGGCCATCGGAGAGGCCGAGAGGGCTCAGGGCCCCGAGCTGGACTTGACGAACCAGCTCGCCAGCTCGCGAGCAGGCTTGTTAAGCCCGAGCATCGAGGGCTCGCGAGTGGGATGGCCGAACTCGGCTCGGCTCGTCTGTGTGACCCGAGCCAAACCCGATCGTTACTGTAGCGGGCCGAGCTTGGCTCGACCCGCTACAGTAGCGAGCCGAGCGGGCGGGCTGGCGAGCAGCCCGCCCGTTTAACATCTCTACCACAAAGTACTGAAAATTGCACTAATACCAAAAGAAAATGTCCTTAATGTTGAAGTAAAAAGAAAGTGTTACGTTTTAATTTGTAATCTCACTTCTTAACTCGACGATTACATATCATTTAATCGTTAGTATTATTTTAAATATTTGTACCAATGAGTTATGACATGAAGTAAAATGATTGATCATTTTAATTATAACTAAATTAAACATTTCTTAATTAGTTTAACCAAATTAGATTTATTCCAATTTAAGTATTAAATAAAAAAAACACTTAGAAAATAATGTTACAAGGAAATAAATACTCGAGTTAATATTAGTAGAAAAATGGCAGTAGATTGAAGCAAAAGATTCTTGTCTATTTCATTCTCTCAGTCTCTCTTTCTCGTAGGTCACCCACCTCATCGGTTGATCATGAATTTCTTTGATTTATTCTTTCGATTTTTCAACTGAGTTGCGTAATTTCAGTGATTGATGTTTACTTTCTTTGACTTCGTGCATTTTGGAAATCTCTTATTATTCTGATGCAGTTGAAGTGATTCACTAGGTCGGAGTTGTCAAATCGGATTCTCAATTTGAATCTGGTGAGCTAAAGCTGCATCTACTTTGGTCCGAAGAAGTTTTTCTTTTCTTTTCCTTGCAAGTCAAGAGCTTTAAAGAAGAGGAAGCTTTAGTTTTCATTTTCACGATGACGTTCCGCAGTTGGTGATTGAATTGGGTATTAAGGTACTGAATTGTTAGCGAATGAAAAGGTTCGGAGCATTGAGTAGCTGCTGCAATCAGTAGAATTAAACAGCTACGCATTGTCAATCTGCACCATGGAAGAGTATGTTTTTTACAATCCTTTTCTTGGTGATATTACTAATCATCCATATGTTACTCTGTTTTTTTCTATTTCTTTTCAGTATAATGGAGATAGTGGTTGATGTTTACAGGGAAAGTGCTCTTGAGCTTTTACAGCGCCACAGGCGGGATAGGCGGTTGCTTCTTGATTTTATTTTATCTGGTAGCTTGATAAAGAAAGTTATAATGCCTCTTGGTGCCGTTTCCTTAGAGGATGTGGATTGTGCTAAAAAAGGTGGTACATGTCATATATTCTCATTTTTCACTTGCAGCCCTTGACTGAAGAGAGTGAAATCTCACAGTTTTTTGTTGACTTAGGCACGATGCTTGAACTCTCAGAAGCAATTAGAGATTATCACGATCATACTGAGTTACCTCAGATGGTAAACAATGGATTTTCTTTTGGAAAAGTATTCCAGTCTGTTAGTTATCTGATGCAGCAGCGGAAATAGAATAGGAGAAAGAAGAGAAATCGAGAATAAGAGAAAGAAGGGGAGAAGCTCGTAGGAGAAAGAAGAGAAATCGAGAATAAGAGAAAGAAGGGGAGAAGCTCGTAGGAGAACAGGAGATTGGAAAATAGGATTTCAGGAAATCATTTCATTCAATAATCATCAACTATCCCACCAAATTACAATGCAATACTTTAAATAGAATAAAACCTACTTGGGAAAATGACAAAGACACTAATGACCCATTAAACATATAACAAAAAACCACACAACTCTAAAAACTATGACCATAATAATACTAACCTAGAAAGATGAAAAGCTTAATACTTTTAATGCAAAACATAAATGAAAATCATATTTTGATGTCCTCATCAATTCTCCCGGGGAACGAGAAACTCCCAGCCAAGTTGAAAGACCCATTGCACAACAACTAATCAACCTCCCAACCATGAGTTAAGTGGTTGAACAACCTTCTGTCGACGTCCACAAACTTGTGTGACCGGGGACCTGGATCGAAAATCTTTAGAATTGTCCCATAATTTAGTAAAGAAATATCTTGATGATTTCGGAATAGCTCCAATAGGTCTGGATCCAAATACTGAAGTGTCTCTTTGCAAATACACATACTATCACTGTTTGGTTGATCCATCCAACGGACAAGAAAGCGCTGGACCTTACCGTCATGAGTAAATACTATCTGTTCATCTAAAATAGCCTCAATTTTATCCTCACATGTTGTGATAGGACATGTTAGAAAAACAGTGTTAGTAGGAGCAAAATCAATAGATGGAGGAAGAAAAGGATCAACATATGGTGTAAAATGGCATTTATAAGCTACCAGGTTGTTGACATTAAAATCACGAGCCATCATTGCACTTAATCTTGTTTGCAAAGTGATTGCAGATGACCGTAGACTTAGGTAAGATTTTCTTGCTCGATATTGTCTGAAATGTTTCTGAATTCTTAAAGCTCCAGCTTCCCTTCGCATTTGCTCATATATTTTACGAGCTGAGAAGCTCGTAGGAGAAAGAAGAGAAATCGAGAATAAGAGAAAGAAGGGGAGAAGCTCGTAGGAGAAAGAAGAGAAATCGAGAATAAGAGAAAGAAGGGGAGAAGCTCGTAGGAGAAAGAAGAGAAATCGAGAATAAGAGAAAGAAGAGAAATCGAGAATAAGAGAAAGAAGAGAAATCGAGAATAAGAGAAAGAAGGGGAGAAGCTCGTAGGAGAAAGAAGAGAAATCGAGAATAAGAGAAAGAAGAGAAATCGAGAATAAGAGAAAGAAGGGGAGAAGCTCGTAGGAGAAAGAAGAGAAATCGAGAATAAGAGAAAGAAGGGGAGAAGCTCGTAGGAGAAAGAAGAGAAATCGAGAATAAGAGAAAGAAGGGGAGAAGCTCGTAGGAGAAAGAAGAGAAATCGAGAATAAGAGAAAGAAGAGAAATCGAGAATAAGAGAAAGAAGGGGAGAAGCTCGTAGGAGAAAGAAGAGAAATCGAGAATAAGAGAAAGAAGAGAAATCGAGAATAAGAGAAAGAAGAGAAATCGAGAATAAGAGAAAGAAGGGGAGAAGCTCGTAGGAGAAAGAAGAGAAATCGAGAATAAGAGAAAGAAGAGAAATCGAGAATAAGAGAAAGAAGAGAAATCGAGAATAAGAGAAAGAAGGGGAGAAGCTCGTAGGAGAAAGAAGAGAAATCGAGAATAAGAGAAAGAAGGGGAGAAGCTCGTAGGAGAAAGAAGAGAAATCGAGAATAAGAGAAAGAAGGGGAGAAGCTCGTAGGAGAAAGAAGAGAAATCGAGAATAAGAGAAAGAAGGGGAGAAGCTCGTAGGAGAAAGAAGAGAAATCGAGAATAAGAGAAAGAAGGGGAGAAGCTCGTAGGAGAAAGAAGAGAAATCGAGAATAAGAGAAAGAAGGGGAGAAGCTCGTAGGAGAAAGAAGAGAAATCGAGAATAAGAGAAAGAAGGGGAGAAGCTCGTAGGAGAAAGAAGAGAAATCGAGAATAAGAGAAAGAAGGGATATCTTGATGATTTCGGAATAGCTCCAATAGGTCTGGATCCAAATACTGAAGTGTCTCTTTGCAAATACACATACTATCACTGTTTGGTGATCCATCCAACGGACAAGAAAGCGCTGGACCTTACCGTCATGAGTACATACTATTGTTCATCTAAATAGCCTCAATTTTATCCTCACATGTTGTGATAGGAATGTTAGAAAAACAGTGTTAGTAGGAGCAAAATAAATAGATGGAGGAAGAAAAGGATCAACATATGGTGTAAAATGGCATTTATAAGCTACCAGGGTTGTTGACATTAAATCACGAGCATCATTGCACTTATCTTGTTTGCAAAGTGATTGCAGATGACCGCTAGGACTTAGGTAAGATTTTCTTGCTCGATATGTCTGAAGTGATATTCCTCTGGAAAATGATTGGAGTTGAATGGCTGCTTCACGCAATGCAACAAATTTTTTGCGGGAGATATATGTACGAATTTGCCTTTGAATAATTTTGGCCGCATTTCCAAGTACTTCCTTCTTTTTGCATCTAAAGAAGCCATTTGACCAGCTCTTAAGAACACCATAGTTTCACAAGAGTCAATATGAGTTTTCTCTTTCTCAACCTTAGCTTGATTGAACTCCTTCAATGTCTCGAGAAGCCTTGCAAGATCTTGTTGAATCTTATCAAGTTTAACTTTTTTTTCTTATAAGGACTCTTCAACAAATTCATTACGTACGTGTGCTAGAAAGGGTGGTGGATCCAATGTGTTTGGTGACCCTGAAAATTGCCGAGAGTCATACTTCTGTTCGTAATGTCTTAGAGCAAACTCTTTTTGCATTAGGTACTTCATTAATTCTCATGTACGAATTTCGCCCTTGCCATCTACTCTTCTCTTTCTCGAAAGTTTTTCCCACCGCAAATTAGCATACCCTTTGAAACTCCAAGAGACTAACAAGATTTTTCTTCTCTCTGAATAATCATAACTTTTAAACAATATCTCTATCTTTCTTATCCAATCAAAAATATCATAACCATCTAAATGACCACTAAAAATAAGCAATGAAATATTAAAAGATCTTACATTATCAAAGTGGTCCATTGAAGTTCTTTGCAAATTAGTCTCTCGCCATTTGTTACTTTGAACACCACTCCTTGTCATTGTATTGGCCAAATAAATTGCACAAATCACAACAAATAATTCACCGAGAAAGATTGAACCAGAAAACTCCCTGAATTTGTTGAATTTGCTTGAAGATAGTAGAAATAATAGAAATTCACAGTTTCAGCAGCAATTGAATTCGATCAGGGAATCAAGTGAAACCTGATTGTGAACCTTGTTTGAAACCAATCCCAAGCAGCAAAAGCCAAAAAGGCAGCCCCACTGTTGACTACCACGAAGCTGTATATGAAACCAATCCCAAACAGCAGACTGGTTTCGCAAAATGAGAAGAATGGCCCAAGAGATTGGCCACAGAACACTTTATAATTCACTATGTTAATAGTGAAACCCAGTTCAACCCTCTCTGATCAGAAACTCAAGGACAGAACAATTTTGTATCCAGCGAACCGAGCAGAAAACCCGAGAATAGAGCAACCAGTACTACGGCGAGGACCCAGAACTACGGCGACAGTAAAGTCGCAATTCTCTGAGTCCAGAAACCAGTCGATAGAGTCGCAAACAAAACGCACAAAGCAAATGATCCGACCAGAAATCGGGAGGCGAGGTATGACGTATGCTGTTGGGAGAGGAACCGAGATCGGAGTTTGCAAAACCCGACAAGAAATCAAGAGGCAAGGTGCGCCGGAGGCTGTTCAGCAAGGACCCGAGACCGGAGCTGAGATGCTCTTTGGTTCAGGACACAGTAAAGCTCTGATTTTTGAGGTGAGCAACAGTAATAGTCACCCGAAAACTTTGGGTTTTCCAGATGAACAGCAACGAACAAGATGAACAGTTGAAAAAAAAAGCTGGAAACAGATGCCAAATCGAACAGAAACCAAGCTGATGAACAGTGTGAGGAACAGTACCCGAACAGTATGATGAACAGTACCCGAACAGTACACACAGCGAATAACGAAACTTAAGGAAACCAGAATTTGATTGTTTGAGAAAACAATCACACTTGCTCTGATACCAAATTGATGCAGCAGCGGAAATAGAATAGGAGAAAGAAGAGAAATCGAGAATAAGAGAAAGAAGGGGAGAAGCTCGTAGGAGAAGCAGAAATAGAATAGGAGAAAGAAGAGAAATCGAGAATAAGAGAAAGAAGGGGAGAAGCTCGTAGGAGAATAGGAGATTGGAAAATAGGATTTCAGGAAATCATTTCATTCAATAATCATCAACTATCCTACCAAATTACAATGCAATACTTTAAATAGAATAAAACCTATTTGGAAAATGACAAAGACACTAATGACCCATTAAACACATAACAAAAAACCACACAACTTTAAAAACTATGACTATAATAATACTAACCTAGAAAGATGAAAAGCTTAATATTAATGCAAAACATAAATAAAAATCATATTTTGATGTCCTCATCATTATCTTTTCTAGCAGTTAATATATTTGGCGATGTATGTTTAGCATAAATTTGGATGATCATATTTGTATATATATATTTATGTTTATTTATTACCCATAATAATATAGGTTCAGCTGATGAATTTTTCTTGGTCTCAGGTCGTGACTCATCCGGTTCACCACCTAAAAGAGCACCACCACTTATTCTTGCTTTCACACCTGCGCATTTACCTCATGTTTCCATGCCACCTCCTGTTTACACACCGCCTCCTGTTTACACGCCATCTCGTTGAGTCAAAACTGTATCAGAGTCGGAGTCATTTAGTTCTATACAAGTTAAGGAACTTACTGTGGATGACATTGAAGATTTTGAGGACGATGATATGCTAGAAAATGTTGACAGTGCAAGGCCAGTGCGAAGAAATCCAAATGACGCTGAAGATTTTGCACTTGCATTGCCTTGTTTCTCAACCAGTAAATTTTACAAAATCTGGGCTGTAGTGCCGTGGTTGCTGTGCGAAGCTCCTAGAATCTATCAATTATGCTTATATATTTTAGCCTCATTTAAAGAAAGAGAAAGAAGAAAAGTGATTTTAAGCTGTTGTCATGTATTGTATCGTGCACGTTTATTTTTCCTTTTGTCATTGATTGTACACGTAGTTTTTTTTTTTTTTTAATTCTCACTATGACCCTTGATAGGTGACTTGTTTTAGTTGCTACGTATTTGTGGTGATACAAAAGTATGGTTACAAGTCTTCCAGCTATTTGTACGTCTTGCAGGTTATTATTTAAAAAACACATATCAACTATAGTGAGATAAGACAAACTTCTTGTTGCATTCAGGTATTACGGATGATGACCTTTGTGAAATTGCATATGAAGTACTTCGCTTGTGCTGGGGCTTCAGGGTACGCATCCATTATTTTTTCTGTTTCTTTTGAGTCCAATAGATATTTTGCTGCTTGTTATGTGAAATTGGGACTGCTGTTGGTGTAAATACTGATTTGATATTTTTATTCTTCTTTTGCTTCATGCGTGTAACTTATCCTTGGACGGTTTTTGACAGTGGCCTTATTGTACCATCAATAGAAAAGAAAAAAGACAAAAGATCAAAGTTGATAAGAAAGCTCGGGCGTAGTAGAAATGAAACTTTAACGAGTCAATCTCAACGTGCATCAGGATTAGTTGGGTTGCTGGAAATCATGCGAATACAGTTGGAGATATTTTGGAGAGCTAACATTTGTTGCAAATTACGAGTAATTTTTATAAGTAATAAATTCAACGAAAAATAGTTTAAAGTGTAAGTTTGAGATAGAATTTCTTTAAAAAAACAAATAACTAATTAAAAATAGGAAGCAACTTTACATTGATTGAAACAGAATGTCTGAAAAAACACAAAAACCAAACATAAAATTTCATAGAAACAAGGCATTTTCTCCCAGAGTGACTCAGTCTAGAAACACTAGTCCATTACAATTTCTCTCCCTTCTCTCATTCTTCCTGTCCCACCATGTACCTCTCATAAATACCTCCCTAGTAACTGCCACCCGTTAACTATAACCATCTTCTTGTAATAGTGACTAGGACTAAAATTGTCTCACGAACCGCCTCTTTTATGCTGTTTTCGTCTCTTAAAAGTCAGCTTAACCAGAAACTTATCATGTCCCCGAGCCCAAAGAACAACCTTGTCCTTAAGGTTAAAGTCAGGGAATTGTTGGTTGATGTCCACAAATTTCTCTCAAGTAGCTTCACATGATGGGGCTCCCTGCCATTTAGTTAAAACAGTTGTATTAAACAGGGTCGTATTAGCGACTTCGCCCACCCCCTTAGCTGGCCGGACATCTAACACCATTTTCAGTAAACATTTGAGGCACTAGTTCTTCTGAAATAGGAAGTGTTGTCGAAACTCCTTCAATTACATTTCCTTTGACCGGTTTAAGCCATGAAACATGAAATATCAGATGGATTAAAGAATTGTCGGGTAATGGAAGGTTGTATGCTACAGAACCAATTCTTGCAAGGATCTTAAAGGATCCATAAAATCTGGGGGATAACTTTTCATTGATCCTTTTGGCCATTGACTTCTGTCGATATGGTTTGAGCTTTAAATTCACGTAATCTCTTTCCTAGAAAGTTAAGTCTCTTTGCCGCTTATTTGCTGCTTGCACCATACGTTGTTGCACCCTTTGCAAATGGAACTTCAATATTTCAAGTGTCTCGTCCCTCTCCTAAAGATGGAATTCCATTGCTGAAACTTTAGCTACCTTTGCTGCACTATGCAAAATTGTTGGAGGCATTCTGTGGAATACAGCTTGAAAAGGAGTCATTTGATGGAGATATGAAATGTAGTGTTATACCAATACTCAGTCCAATGCAGCCATTTACACCAAGCCTTTGGCTTGTTGGATGAGAAACACCTCAAATAAGTTTCCAAACACCGATTCACCACGAATGTTTGTCCATCCGTCTGTAGATGGTAAACTGTACTCTTTTTAAGTGTTGTTCCTTGCAATTTAAACATTTCTTTCCAGAAAGCACTAAGAAAGATTTTATCACGGTCAGATCCAATTGTTCGTGGGAACCCATGCAACTTAAAAACATTCTTTAGGAACACCATTGCTACTTTTTGTGCTGTATATGGATGCTGTAAAAGCATGAAATGACTATATTTACTCACTCGATCCACAACAACAAATATGGTATCATAACCTTCCGATTTGGGCAGTCCTATAAAATTCATGGAAATATCTTTCCATATTCGATCTGGTATTGGAAGAGGTTGTATTAATCCATTCGGTGCTAAAGTTTCAGACTTGTTGATTTGACATACTTCACAATTGGCAACCCAAATTTTGACATCTTTGCGCATACCCTCCCAAAACAATTCTTGTGCTATGCCGTGAAAAGTTCTAGAGAATCCGGAATGGCCCCCCAATAGTTCTCCGTGAAATTCATTAAGAATCACAGCAATTTGAGATGAATGTTTGGACAATACTAACTTGTCTTTGAAGTACAACTTGTTATTCCGTAAAGTAGATCCCGACTGCACATATTTTCCTTGCTGCATATTAATTTTAATTTGCCTTAGCTTTGGATCCTCTTCCACTTTTTTGTATTCCTCTTCTAGAGACATAATTGTTTGTGTAACGAACCCCTTTTTTCCAGTAAAATATTGTCCACTTTAGGTCGCCCATACAGCCCTTACGGATTTGTTTTGGCGAGAACTTTCCAGTCGGTCACCCAACGTGGTACTACTCTCGCCGAAGCACTCTTAACTTCAGAGTTCTTATGGGATTCGATGCCAATTGTGCTCCAAAACGCGTCTTACTTTATAGGGAGGGTTTCTTTTCATATGTTTGCGTTCGACCCCTTATTTCGAGGTGTCACAATCACCTCTCCTTTTGGGACCCAGCGTCCTCGTTGGCCACATCTCTTTCTCCCTAAGCGATGTGGTATTGTGACAAGACCCTTCTCGGCCTTCACAATAGATCGATAGCTCATTTTCAGGCCACATCTCAGGTTGAGTACAGTCTCTGATACCATTTGTAACGAACCATTTTTTTCCAGTAAGATATTGTCCACTTTGCGTTGCCCATAGAGCCCTCACGGATTTGTTTTGGCGAAAACTTCTCAGTCGGTCACCCAACATGGTACTGCTCTCGCCGAAGCACTCTAACTTCGGAGTTCTTATGGGATCCGATGTCAATTGTGTTCCAAAACGCGTCTTACTTTCTAGAGAGGTTCCTTTGCATATGTTTTATTTTCCTCTTTTTTCTAAGGGATGTGAGATTGCACTCAACTCTCTTATTTCAGGTCGTCACAGTTTGGCTGATTAAAGTGGACAAAAGAACCTCCTTCTCCAACATATTAGGATGTTTGGACAACACGTCCGCTGCTTTATTCTCCAAATCGGGTTTATGTTGTACTTCAAAATCGTATCCCATTAGTTTGATAATCCACTTCTGATGTTCTGCAGCAATTTGTCGTTGATCCAATAAAAACTTTAACTTTTCTGATCGGTTTTCACAATAAAATGTGCCCCCAACAGATATGGCCTCCACTTTAGCACTACAAAAACTAGGCCATTAACTCCCTTTCATAAACCGACTTCATTCGGCTTTGCGTGGTCAATTTCTTACTAAAATACACAATTGGTCGTTGGTTCTGCATTAGAACAACCCCTATTCCAATCCCAGAATCAGCAGATTCAACGGTGAAGACTTGATTAAAGTCAGGCAAACCAAGAACTTGAACGTAGCACATAGCTTGCTTCAACTTTTGAAAGGCATTGTCAGCCCCTGTATTCCAAAAAAATTGATCTTTCTTCAGCTGCGACAATCATTGCATATCCCGCAACAAATTTGCGATGATAACTCGTTAATCCAAAGAATCCCTGCAATTCTTTGACTGATTTAGGAGTAGGCCACTCAACCATAGTTTTCACCTTGTTCGGATCTGTTGACACGCCATTAGAGGACACAATATGACCAAAATATTCCAATTGTTCCACATCAAAAACACATTTTTTGGAGTTAATATAGAGTTGTTACTCTTTCAAAATCTGTAGAACTAATTCTAAGTGCTGGATATGTTGCTCCAAGCTATTGCTATATATAAGTATATCATCAAAAAATGTAAGTTCGAACCTTTGTAATGTTGTCTGAAGAGGTGATCCATAAGGGATTGGAATGTTGATGGGGCATTTGTGAGCCCAAATGGCAAAACGAGGAATTCATAGTGCCCCTCGTGGGTTCTAAAAGCTGTCTTTGGTACATCAGCAGCCTCCACTCGAATTTGATGATAGCCGGACTTTATATCCAATTTAGTAAAAAATCATTGCACCATGTAATTCATTTAAAAGCTCCTCTATCATAGGAATTGGAAATTTATCAGTGATCGTCTATGTATTGAGTGCTCTATAGTCGACGTAAAAATGCCAACTTCTATCTTTTTTCTTCACCAACATTATAGGGCTGGAAACTGGGCCCGTACTTGGCTGTATGATTCCCGTTGCTAACATTTCTCGAATCAGTTTTTCAATTTCATCCTTTTGAATTTGCAGGTAACGATATGGTCTTACGTTAATAGGGGAAATACCTTCCTTCAAGACGATTGCATGTTCATGAGCCCTAATTGGAGGTAATCCCTCTGGCATGTTCATCACTACCTTGTAATTTGCTTAATAATTGCTCAATTATAAGTGGTTGTTTATGTTTTCCAGCATCAGTTTCTCCAAAAGCGATAGCTCCCAATTCCACCAACAAACCATATCTCTTATGTTTCACTACCCTTCACATAACCTTCAAAGCAATTTGGGTTCCGCCAAAATCTAGCTCGCCCTTGATCATAGGAGGTTTTCCTACTTCCAACATTTTGATCGTCCAGTGTTTCCAATTGACTTGCATATCTTCCATAGAAACTAGCCATTGCATGCCCGGTATGATATCCAAGTTTCCTTATTCTATTGGCGAAAAAGCTCCCATAATATCAACTTCTGAGAGTGCCACTTGTTTACAAATTTCAGCTCCTTTAATGGACTGTCCATTGCCCAATACTATTTCATAGCTATTAGTATCTGTGACCGGTAATTCCAACTCTTTCGCTATAGTTTCAGCTACGAAATTATGAGTAGCTCCTCAATCTATCATCATAACTACTTTCTTTTGTTTAATTTTTCCCCTTAATGTAACAAATTAGGTTTTGTAAATTCAAACTCAAATCACCGCATAATCTTGGATTTTCATAAAAATCAGCCCAAAAATTAGATTTGAGATTCGATATCAATCTCTGTAACCAATCTAAACAATCAATGCCTAGCTGGAGATCCGATTTAGGGATCAGATTGCTGATTTAAGTGGAAAATTTGAATGTCTATCCGATTTTGGGGAGGACATTGCTCGGAACCTTTCTTATAAATGGAGAGGCTCGGTGAAGATGAAGAGCACACCTGAGAGAGCGAGCGAGCTATCTATCTATTTGTAATACCCGGTTTTACGGGATATTAATATTATATTATATGATGGTATTTTTGTAAATATGTCAAATCAAGTCCGTTTTACAAAAAGAAAGCGTCATTAGAATCCTAATTATTAATAGGAATTTTAAGAAAATTATGAGAATTTTCGGAGTAGTAACGCTTAATTCCGAGTAATTACGTTTCTCGAAATGTAAAGGACATTATAGTAAAAATAGTAAACAGGGTCCGATTTGCAAACAGACAATTTTAATAAATCTTAAATAATAAGTTGGAGTTATTGGTGAAATAAGAAAATTTGGAGAACCCAAATCGTTAGCCGATTAACGAAACGAAGGACGAAACGAATATAAAATATGTACTAAGGGCAAAATGGTAATTTTACAAACCAAATTTTATTAAAAACATCACAGGTCTTCTTCCTTCACCATTTTTGCGCCAGAACCCTTCTCCCTTGCGATTTCCTCTCTGCCGACGGCGAGTTCTCCACTTCCGACCTCCGTTTTTCCTCCGTTCGTTTTCCGTTCTTCACGTTTTCTCCTCCAATCGACGCTCTAGGTATGAATATATAATTTTAGAGCGTTAGTTTTTGATTTTTAGAAAGTTATACATTTAGGTTTTCGTTTAGGGTTATCGTAAAAATGCGATTTAGGGTTCGAAATTTATAGATTCGCTGTGTTTAAGGATAGAAATGATGTATTGAACGTTATTGGACGAAGTTAAATCGATTTGTGAAAAAGTTAAGATTTTAGGAATTTTCTTAGTTAAGGATTTTATTAGTTTGGGCGTTAAATTGTTTAAAGCTCGTTTTAACGACAAGGTGAAATTGCTTAGGTGACCAACGCTCGTGGACGCAGCTTGAGCTGCAACGGACACGAAGTAAGTTCTTGTGATTTTCTCTGGCTGATTGGCCTACACCGTACGTCGAAGTCGTCTCGTGGAGTTTTGGTGATGCGGATGTTTAAATTGTTTTGGTCGGGTAGTTAGGATTAGTTCTGTATAGGTTATGCTTTTAAATGCTTTATTGTCTCGATGGTACGAATCATGTATGTTTACTTTCTGTTGTATTGAATTGTTCACGCATCACGTGTTTTAAAAGAACATAGAAAATGAATTTCCGCATGATGTTTTAAAGAAAATGGCGATGTGGCCTGGAGAGGGGCACGACCTATTGTGAAGACCGATTACGGGTTTGTCACAATACCACATCTATTGCATACTCATACAGTTATACAGTTATAGGTCATGTGAGATGGGGCTCAGGCACGGCTGTACGTGTTGTAAGCATGTACCCCCCTCTTCTAGCTGGAAAGAGTAGTCCGACCGCTGGATGTGCTCTCTCCGGTTAGGAGGCTGAGATCTCGGTGACACCCGCAGAGTAAAGATAAAGAAAATACCGCATGATTTCTGAACTCATATGCATAACATGCATTTACATTTACGAGAGCTTGCTGAGATTTTATCTCATAGGTGTCTGTACGGTGTAGGTGACTTCGATATAGGTGAGGACGAGATTCCTCCACCTGAGGAGTGATGCAGTTGACGGAGGATGGTCGCGGGAGTGTGTTGGCGCAGTCGAGGCGTATTTTGACCCGTGAGACTCATGGTTAGATGTTTTGTGGACTTTGGAAATTGTCAGGCTGAAATATGTATAAAGTTAGAACATTTTAGGGTGCTTGGTTCTGATAGTAGATAGGTTTATGTTTGATGTTTTAAAAGTTTTTGGAAACCTGTTTATAAACTGTTTTTGTAAAGTTTTTCATTGGAACTGCGTGGTAATTTAAAACAGAAGGGATTGTCAATTTTTAAACGTATCCACGCAGTTCGTCTTTACGAAAGTTTAATATATGTTTAGGCCGTTTAATTGGGATTGATATATTGCGAAGTGAGTTAAGTTTTGTTGAAATGTTAGAGTTTATGGTGTTCAAGAATGGAAGAATGCATGAAGAAAAAGGTAAATATTGTTCTCTGGAATTTCGGATTCCAGAGAGCGTTAGTATGAAAAATAAAAGAGAAGGATGAAGAAGAAAGTGGCGACTGGGCGCGGGAGGTGAGGGGCGACTGATCGCCCCTCCTTGTCTTGATACAACGACCGATCGCTGGCACAGAGGGGCGACTGATCGCCCCTGCTGTTTGGTGCATCAGCGATCGATCTCCAAAAATATGGAGATCGATCGCCCCTCCTGTTGTTGCCCTCGGCGATCGATCTCCTGAAATATGGAGATCGATCGCCCCTAATGTTTTGGGCAGCCTTGACGTTTCTGCCCTCCCCTTTAATTGAATTGTTTTAATTGTTTTTACTTTAATTATTTTTGCTTTAAATTGTTTTAAGGTTAATAATGGTTTTGTTTTAAATGGTTTAAAACATAGAGTTCAATTCCGATTTTCGGTTTAAATTTTGCCTAGAGTTTATTTAAAGTATAGGGATAAAAAAAAAAATAAATATATATACGGGAAATTGGGTGCAGTATTAGGGTCGTGACACTATCTCTCTCTCTCTCTCTCTCCCTCTTGAGTTTTTCAGTCAAAGAACTTTTACCGCTATTTGGCCTCCAGACGCAACAAGAGCTTCGACTGAGGAGGTAGCAACTCCACTCAAGAAGTCAAGCTCCTCAACAACACCTCTCCGGCGCGATGAACCTCCACCGATGCCAAGCACCACCCTTCGACGAGCAGCCGCTTCAACCGAGAAGAGAAACACCTCCTTTGTGTTTCAGGCGAAGGTGAAAGCGCGAGGAAGCTCGCGAAGGAGAAGAGGATGAAGGGTTCGGTTCTGTTGTTTAAAATAGAACCGGTTCACTTAAAAGAGGTTCAACCAAACCGGCTCAGCTAAACCTAACCAGCCCAGCCAAACTAAACCAGCCCAGTTGAAGCAGAATGGTCCAACGAACAAAATTCGGTCCAACTGAACCGACCGACCCAAATTTTGACCCTAACCGATCTAAGATTTAACTGGTAAGGAATTTCTGCTTAAATCTTTTGAAATAGATTTATTAAAGTGGGAAATTAATATCCAACATTTTATTTAGACAGGAAAATCTCAGAATTTGTCTGAATCGATCCGATCCGACCTAAGTGCACACGTAATGAAATTTTGCCCAAATTCCTTTGAAATTAGATTTATTTAAGGAGAAATTTAATAACAAAGATTCTATTTAAGCAAGATATTATTTGGAATACCTAAAAAGTCCCGATAACCCTAACCTCTTGGAATCCAAGTAAATGAAAATACTACGTTTTCAAATATCTTGGCTATGACCCTACATCACAAAGTTTATGTTTTTTTCTTAAAATTATTTTATTACATGTTTGGAGCACGCATGTGTAGCACCCGGCAATTATCGACTGGAATTGACGTTTGTAGCGTACGTTTTATGGAATTAAGGGGGGATATGACTAATTGCTTGAGTATATTAGTAGAGAGGAATGAGAATCAATGGTTAGATTAAAGTTTGGTTAGTTAAAGGCATATGTGTTATTTGTGAAATATATATTATAAATGAGGGTTTAGCTAAGAGTTTAGCCGCCACACTTTTAACTTTCATTTTTGGTACTCAGCTTAGCAATTCTCTCGGCGATTTCTCTGCCCGATTCCTTCAATTCTGGTGAGTTCCTCCTTGATTCTTCTTGCTGGATGATTTAGGATGAATAGAAGATATACATTTGATGAACGATTTATGGTGGAATAAAATACAAAATCTTGAGTGTGCTGTTTTCGGGGCAGTTTTGAGTTTTGGTGAGCCACGACCGAGCCAACTACGTTTTACGGTTTCACGGTCCTAATCCTTCAGTTAGTAGACACCCCAAGTAGTACATAACCGCTTGGATCGTCTGAAACGATCAAGCACGGATCTAGTGATTGCAATGTGGAAGGTAGACAAAACTAGATAACCCCGAGTTTAGTTAGTTTGGAATGAGCCAGTAGTTTCCTTTCGCATATTTGATGAATTAAGCTTAGTAGAAGTTAAGTTAATGTTGTGTTTATGATTTTAGGTGAGCAAACTCCCGAAGTAGCTTACAACCAAGCATTTCTAGGAAGCCAGGTAAGTAGAGTATGTGTGTGTCTTCGAGCCTACATCACAAAACAGTAAGGTTTATGTGTGTTTATGAATGTTTTTCAATATGTCATGCATCATGTTTTATTGAATGAGAACAAAAATAAATTTACATGTAAAGGCATGGTGAGACATGGACAGATTGTATCATATCAGCTATTAAGGGAACTAATCCGCCCCTTAATCTAGTAGAGGATTTATACTTTAGGAAAACTGATCCACTTCCCATCGTTCAGATGGATCAGATCAGCTATTAAAGGAACTAATCCGCCCCTTAATCTAGTAGAAGATTTATACTTTGAGAAAACTGATTCACTTCCCATCGTACAGAAGGATCAGTTCAGAGAAATGAATACAAAAGCAACTGAGATGTGAAAGTAGAAACTGCATGATCAAAATTTATGAATTCAGTATTTCATTCATATTTGCTCTACTTATTTAGCATTAGGCTAATAGATGAGTTTTATGATGTAGGTGCTGAGTTTCCAACAGGTGATTTCTCTGAGTTTACAGAAGAATAGGCGAAGTTGATGGAGCACATATATGTCTCAATTTGGTGCACTGATGAGGCGATTTAACAAATGTCAATATGTGTAGTCTTAGTGGACAAGTGTATTGTTGAAATGTGCTGAAGATTTTATTGACAGTAGTAGTTTTAATGTTTTGACATGTTTTGGGATTATCCTGACTATGAAAACACAATTGGTTTATTTGTAGCTTGCTATTCTAGATTTTTAGAAAGTTGTGGTTTTAAGTTGTTTTGAATGATTACAGTAAAATTTATAAGTTCTTTTAGTAGACAGAGTTGTCCGATGGTTTAGAGTGTAAATGCTAATGTGGTTCTACGTCGTTCGGCACATGTCGAATGGCAGAGATCAATCGGCAAATGTTGAGTGTTACTGTTGATCGGCAGATGCTATCGTTCGACAGAAGTCAAAGTCAATCGGTAGATGTCGAGTGTTACTGTTGAGCGGTAGATGTGAGTAGTAGATTTTGTCATTTTGTGATAGGTGGATGTGAGCAGTAGATGTGGGTAGTAAATTTTGTCGTTTTGTGATCGGTGGATGTGAGCGGTAGATGTGGGTAGTAAATTTTCTCGTTTTGTGATCGGTGGATGCGAGCGGTGGATGTATTTTGTTCAGCTTCTACCGCTGAGACTCTTCTGTCTCTGCTCTTCCGCTGAGACTATTTGGTAGAAGAAGTGTTCAAATTTAAGACATTTAAATATTCAACATATTTATGTCCTCGGTTCTTTTGACCGATTGTTTCTATTATTTTAATCGTTACATAAGTATTGTTTTAGTGTTTTGTTTTAATCCTATTTTATACAAATGAATTTTCGCTACAAGTTTTCTTGATGTTTTTAAATAAAGGTCAAATTTTGACCGTCGGGTGAAGTTTTTAAAATCTTCCCAGATTGTCTTAGTTTTGTTCAGCGTTATGAGTAGCGAATCGAATTTATAAAATTCGGGGCGTTACAGTATGGTATCAGAGACATTTTGTTAAACCGTTCAAAAGATTACTCATCAGTACCGATCGTCGCATGGGAGCACTCTAACAACTGTAAGTGTTTATGTTAAGCTTAGTTATTAGATATTTATGAGAGTAATTAACCTTGTCCAGGGATATAGCAAAATGCCTAGACGACCAGGAAGACCAAGTGTATCGAGTATAAGGCCAGAATTGAGAGGTGGGGAGGCTCTGAGTGTGATCAGACAGTTAACAATATTAGTGCGCCTACAGTCTGAGCAGATAAGTACACTGTTGAACCGAGAAATGCAAAGGATGAAAAAGGTCAGTGAGGGCCAGGGCAGACAGGGAAGGGAGAAGAAAGTACAAAATACCGAGAAGTTTCCTCAGTGTCCAAAATGTTTGAGAAATCACTCGGGCGAGTGCAGATTTAGTTCGAGAAAGTGTTTCAACTGTGATGAAGTTAGACACAAGTTCAAAGGCTGCCCGAAGCTCAGAGTTGTTCGGTGCTATAACTGCAATGATGTGGGCCATGTTAACAGGGATTGCCCAGCTCTAAAGAAGGGTGCTGTTAAAGTGAAATCGAGAATATCCACTATGATTGAGTCGAGTGTCGATGACCAGCCAGCCGAGGCGTCAGGTACGGTGCTGATTAATTCAGAGTCTGCTTAAAGTTGGTTAAAGTGAAGTCAGTATTTGGGAAGACTGTCGAGTGTTATGATGAATGGCTTAGAATGGTTTAAATTAGAGACCCAGGGGTTTGGTAGTACTAAGGAGTGATCGAAATTTAGTGGAACACTTAGAAATGAGTGGTTGTAAGACGAGTTAAGGGAAGAGAAGTGTTAAAATACGTCTTATGACATAGAAGAAGAATTTAAAGAGGATGAAGTAGCTATCTTATAATCTACCCCCATTGAAGCGACAATTAAGTCCTGTTTAGACGAAATAGGTAGTATTTAAGATCCAAATCAGCCGAGTGGTTCATTATTCATGGGGTTGAAAATAGAAGATGGACGACTAGAATACATACCTTATATTCAGAATGTAGGATAGGATGTTCATTACCGAGGAAGCATTACTAGGAATTTGGAATTTAGGACAAACAAAAGTGACACTCTAGATTGTCGACCTACAATCGGTAAGTTCTAAGTTAAGAGAAAATAATAATATAAACCTGAATATTTTAGACCCATGAGAGTTGACAGTCCCGAGGTGAGAAATTACATTCAAGAATCTAATTGAGGTTAATGGTTGGGAAGATATGAATAATAACAAATTTTGAGGATGTAATTTATCACTAAGAAGTTGGGGACTTATGTCTTAGTTTGTGGATAGGTGTACGTTTTTAGGTAGTGAAAGGAGTCGTCGGGTTAGATGTTATTTTTATAAGAATTAAAATTTATTGTTCGAGTGCTTAGAAGTTGGGTTTGTTTGGAGACTTAAGGCAAGAATGTTCCTCCTACGTATGTAGCGTAGCTGCATTGAGGAAATTTGGAGGATTTGGAAATAGAAAATTTAAGGGTTGAATGAATTTGTTTCAGAGGACTTAGGGATAAAACTATGTCTGATAATTTTGAAAGTTGAGGATTATAGTGGATTGAGTGAAGCTAAAGAAATTGTAAATCGCTGAATGTAAGAAGGGTACAGTTCTGATGATTTAATTTAGACTGAAGGAAAACTCAGTGGTATTTGGAGATGAATGAGGTAAGAGTTAGTCAAAAGTAATGAATGTAGATATGGAAGCTCGGGGAGAAAATTGAAGATTGGGGGTGATTTTATGTGCTGCTTCGTGCGGAATTGAACGGACTTAATTCAATAAAACTAGAATTGAACCTAAGTTAAAGGAGTTTGAATACTTAAGTTATAATTGATTGAGTTGTAGTCATTGAATGCATGAATGGTTGAGTGTCGAGGTACATAGTTAGAGTTGTTTGAACTTTGGAGACTTGGGGATCGCCAGAGATCAATAGGTGACTAAGGTTATAGTAGAATCGAAACGAGTGTTACGAGCATAGTTATGATAAAGGAACTGGAGTGTACCACCGTGAAAATGTTATTTGGGAGATATAAGTTCGGGTGTATATAGGATTTCTAACGCCTGTATAATGAGGGGACATGTATGAAGATTTGTGGCTGACCTCTTTGAAAAGGAGTGATACACTGAGTATTCGAGTGAAAGACTAAGGATTTAGTTATCGGTGCGGAGAAAGGAAGTAAAGATTTAGTTACAAGAATGTTAGGTTGCCAGACAGTTTTGTAAAGGATGTGTGATGGGGTAGAAATTGATGATATAAGATTGAGTACGTAAAAAAGGTGATTTAGGATAGGTTGGAATTTACATCATTCGGGTAATGGGTGAAATAGGAGGGAAATTGTATGAGTTTTGGATAAGTAGTCCTGTAAGAAAGTCAATGTCCTAGTCCCGTGGACGATTAAGCCTCGGGGACAGTTATAGTCCGTGGACGAATGAAGTCTGTGGACGAGAACTGTCGTCCACGTCGTTTTCTGCTTCTGTCGTCCACGTTACCGTATACTTCTGTTGTCCACGTATCTGCTATTTCAAACGTCCATTCTGCCTCTCAGTTCTGTCGTCCATCCTTTTGATGAAACCCAAAAGAAAGTTGAAGATTTCTACTGTTCAGATTGATGAAACCCGAGTTGGATGTAGAGACTCAAAGTATACCTTGATGGAATAGTTGATAGATTGAGTATTGAGAGCTTAAGTTTGGGAATAACCAAGCCACAAATTTTGAGGACAAAATGCTTTTAAGGAGGGTAGATTGTAGCACCCAGCAATTATCGACTGGAATTGACGTTTGTAGCGTACATTTTATGGAATTAAGGGGGGATATAGCTAATTGCTTGAGTATATTAGTAGAGAGGAATGAGAATCAATGGTTAGATTAAAGTTTGGTTAGTTAAGGGCATATGTGTAATTTGTGAAATATATATTATAAATGAGGGTTTAGCTAAGGGTTTAGCCGCCACACTCTTCACTTTCCTTTTTGGTACTCAGCTCGGCAATTCTCTCGGCGATTTTCTCTGCCCGATTCCTTCAATTCTGGTGAGTTCCTCCTTGATTCTTCTTGCTGCATGATTTAGGATGAATAGAAGATATACATTTGATGAACGATTTATGATGGAATAAAATACAAAATCTTGAGTGTGCTGTTTTCGAGGCAGTTTTGAGTTTTGGTGAGCCACGACCGAGCCAACTACGTTTTACGGTTTCACGATCCGAATCCTTTAGTTAGTAGACACCCCAAGTAGTCCATAACTGCTTGGATCGTCTGAAACGATCAAGCACGGATCTAGTGATGCAATGTGGAAGGTAGACAAAACTAGATAACCCCGAGTTTAGTTAGTTTGTAATGAACCAGTAGTTTCCTTTCTCATATTTGATGAATGAAACTTAGTAGAAGTTAAGTTAATATTGTATTTATGATTTTAGGTGAGCAAACTCCCGAAGTAGCTTACAACCAAGCATTTCCAGAAAGCCAAGTAAGTAGAGTATGTGTGTGCCTTCGGGCCTACATCATAAAACAGTAGGGTTTATGTGTGTTTATGAATGTTTTTCAGTATGTCATGCATCATGTTTTATTGAATGAGAACGAAAATGAATTTACTTGTAAAAGCATGGTGAGACATGAACAGATTGTATCTGTAAAGTCCGCCAAATTTTAATAGTTGTAAAACTTGGATAAATTTTTCGCGTAATTTAGAGTGTAAATTTTGGGGTTTATTTCGTTAATTTTCGATAGGAGTTGAAATTGTGAAACCGATCGATTAATTAAATGTAATTAGTTGTAGCTCAAATAAAAAGAATTAATTAAAATCAAAGTAAAAGAGAGGTAGGTAAATTAATAAATGAAATAGATTTAATATAAAATAAAATAATAAAAATAAAACAATTAATAAAATAAATAAAAGAAATAAATAATAAATAAAAGTTTTATAATATTTATTTTTATAACAATCAGGTTTTCAAAAGAAAACCTGATTGTTTCTTTTGTGTCGGCAGCGCACCAGAAGAGAGAGAGAGAGGGAGAGAGAGAGAGCCGTGAGGGAGAGAATAGCCGATGTCCGATCCACCTCCGTTCGACGCGATCTTGGTGTCAAAACGTTCGTCTCGATGAGTGGATCAACGTTGGCGAAGGGAGTTTTCGAATGTAAGCTCTCTATCTCCCGATTTTTCGCCGAGAAGTTTCGGGTTTTTAGGTTTTCGTTAGATCTGAAATTTTGGGTTCGATTCTTGGTGTTTTTGGTAGGAATCGACCTGATTGGAGTCGACGAATGTGTTGGAAGCGATTTTCGGCGAAAAACAGGTTAGAAATTTGATTTTTTTCGCCGCGGGTATGTCGCCGGAGGGTCGCCGGAGCTTCGTCGGCGTTCGGCGGCCGGCAGTCGAGTCAACTCGACCTTGGGTTGAGTCAACTCGGGCTTTGGGCCGAGTTGACTCGGGCCCAAGACCGAGTTGACTCAGGCCCTTGGTTGAGTTGGGCCCGACTGGGTTTGGCCCAGCCCGATCCCGATTCGGGCCAGGTTGGACCCAGACCCATGGTCCTCTGGGCCGGGTTTGACTTGGGCCCATCGGGCCGAGTCTGACCCAGCCCATCAGGCCGGGTCAACCCAGTTGCTGGCCCAACCCGATTAGGTTCGACCCGAACCGAGTCAGCCCGACCCAAACCAGACCCGACCCAATCAATTTGGGTTCAATCCGACCCGAACCGGTTTGATCCGACCCAAACCAAACCCAGACCGACCCGAACCAAGCCGACCCGAACCGGTCCAGCCCGACCTGACCCGAACTGACAGTCAAAGTCAACGGTTGACTTTGACTTTGACCGGACCTTTGACTTTGACCGGACTGTTGACTTTGACTTTGACTTTTTGACCGTTGACCATTGACTTTGTCTTTTTGACAAAAAGTCAACCCGAGCCATTTTGGCCCGTTTTCGCCCCGGTTCGTAGATTATATCGTTTCTGGACCGAATTGGACCTTAACGGAGCTTATTCCTTGTGTTGTTTCTCAGATTCTGAGGATTTTACTGATTTGGAAACAATTCCTGAGGAGCCACGGTTCACTGTGGATAGGAGGACTCGCCTCCGAGGTATGGGATATTATACTTACTACATATTACCTAATCTTACATATAGACATACTTTTGACTTATTCATACTGCTTACTGGGTTCTAGATGTCATGTTTTTACTTGCCTTTGTCGACGGGCTATCTTTGGGATTTGTCCTGAGATCTATCACGTTTAGCATGCAGCTGGTTTTATACATACATTTGATATTGTTCATGCATTGGTTTTCTGCTGTGCCAATTGGAGTTTGATACTGGAGATAACCGTCTGGTACTCTTAGCTGGGCCCTTATGCTAGGAGTACCAGGGGGTTTTGCCCAGTTGTTGTGGTACTCCCCACGCTTGCTTGGATAGGGTACGCCCCCTGAGAATAGGCGGAATGTAGGGTACGCCCCCTGATAATAGGCGGAATGTAGGGTACGCCCCTTGATAATAGGCGGAATGGGCTCGGAGCTATGCTCGCCCTGTTACCCGACCTGGCCAGAGTCTGTTCGTTGCTACCCCCGGTTTTGTAAGTCCACTGCGTGGTCCCCTTGGGCCCAGGGTTGAGTGGTTCGTTCCTCCTGGCGTGCCCTAGCGCGTGTGACCCGGTGGTCCAGGGCTGAGTGGTTCGTCCCTCCTGGTGGTTGACCTTTTCTCTTCTCCCTATGAGGCCCTACTTGGTGTTATCGCGGCCTTTCTGTGATGGTGTATTTTCGAAGGGTACACCCCCTGCTAATAGGTGAAGGGTACACCCCCTGCGAATAGGTGAAGGGTACACCCCCTGCGAATAGGTGAAGGGCACACCTGCGAATAGGTGAAGGGTACACCCCCTGCGAATAGGTGAAGGACACACCCCCTGCGAATAGGTGAAGGGCACCCCCCCTGCGAATAGGTGAAAGGCACACCCCCTGCGAATAGGTGAAGGGCACACCCCGTGCTAATAGGTGAAGGGTACACCCCCTGCGAATAGGTGAAGGGTACTCCCCCTGCGAATAGGTGAAGGGTACACCCCCTGCTAATAGGTGAAGGGTACACCCCCTGCGAATAGGTGAAGGGTACACCCCCTGTGAATAGGTGAAGGGTTCACCCCATGCGAATAGGTGAAGGGTTCACCCTCCTGGTCTAGTAAGTCCATTGTGCGGTTTCCGCGATGGCTCACGGTGACTGGTTATGGGATCTCTCCTAGTTGGGGGTCTCTTGTCTTCCCCCTGCGAGGCCCTGTCTAGTGTTATTTTTTCCCTTCTAGGGATATTGCTCTTATAGTTCCAGCGTAACTTATTCTGTTTGTCTATACGCCTCATTATGTAGAACAGTGGTAGGTATAACATCCTATACTGAGTTTGTCACTCACCCTATCGACTTTCCCTTTTCAGGAAGGAAGGCTAGGAAGTGAGCTCTATCTGGTGGGTTTCTTTGAGTCTCACCTTTTATCCCGGGCAGCTTTATATTATGTAAGTGAACATTCAAGATTGTACCTTATTTTGGCATGTAAATATTTTTTCACTTATCTGGTATTTCTACGATTGTTTGTACTCTCTTATGTTTGTTGCTTAGAGGAGGTCCTGGATTAGTGCTAAACTTCCGCATTTAGCCTTAGGTTAGACGGTGTACCTCTCAGAGGTTGATCGTTCAACCTGGCGTTTCTGTTAGGCCCCCTCTCGGGTTATGACAGTATCAGATCAGCTATTAAGGGAACTAATCCGCCCCTTAATCTAGTAGAGGATTTATACTTGGGAAAACTGATCCACTTCCCATCGTACAGAGGGATCAGATCAGTTATTAAGGGAACTAATTCGCCCTTTAATCTAGTAGAGGATTTATACTTTGGGAAAACTGATCCACTTCCCATCGTACAGAAGGATCAGATCAGAGAAATGAATACAAAAGCAATTGAGATGTGAAAGTAGAAACTGCATGATCAGGATTTATGAATTCAGTATTTCATTCATATTTTCTCTACTTATTTAGCATTAGGCTAATAGATGAGTTTTGTGATGTAGGTGCTGAGTTTCCAACAGGTGATTTCTCTGAGTTTACAGAAAAATAGGCGAAGTTGATGGAGCACATCTATGTCGCGGTTTGGTGCACTGATGAGGCGATTTAACAAATGTCAGTATGTATAGTCTTAGTGGACAAGTGTGTTGTTGAAATGTGCTGAAGATTTTAATGACAGTAGTAGTTTTAATGTTTTGACATGTTTTGGGATTATCCTGACTATGAAAACACGATTGGTTTATTTGTAGCTTGTTATTCTGGATTTTTAGAAAGTTGTGGTTTTAAGTTGTTTTGAATGATTGCAGTAAAATTTATAAGTTTTTTTAGTAGGCAGAGTTGTCGATGGTTTAGCGTGTAAATGCTAATGTGGTTCTGCGTCGTTTGGCAGATGTCGAATGGCAGAGATCAATCGGCAGATGTTGAGTGTTACTGTTGATCGGCAGATGCTGTTGTTCGACAGAAGTCAAAGTCAATCGGTAGATGTCGAGTGTTACTGTTGAGCGGTAGATGTGAGTAGTAGATTTTGTCGTTTTGTGATCGGTGGATGTGAGCGGTAGATGTGGGTAGTAAATTTTGTCGTTTTGTGATCGGTGGATGTGAGCGGTAGATGTGGGTAGCAAATTTTCTCGTTTTGTGATCGGTGGATGCGAGCGATGGATGTATTTTGTTCAGCTTCTACCGCTGAGACTCTTCTGTCTCTGTTATTCCGCTGAAACTATTTGCCGAAAGAAGTGTTTGAATTTAAGACATTTAAATATTCAACACATTTATGTCATCGGTTCTTTTGACTGATTGTTTCTATTATTTTAATCGTTACACAAGTATTGTTTTAGTATTTTCTTTTAACCCTATTTTATACAAATGAATTTCCACTGCAAATTTTCTTGATGTTTTTAAATAAAGGTCAAATTTTGACCGTCGGGTGAAGTTTTTAAAATCTTCCTTGATTGTCTTAGTTTTGTTCAGCGTTATGAGTAGTGAATCGAATTTATAAAATTCGGGGCGTTACAGCATGTTTAGGTATTGACATAGAAGTGTATAAAGATAAAATTTATAGGATATTTTTGTATGTATATGAATATGGTAGAATTGACGAAAAATACGTGATAGCAAAAATCTAAACGACAATGAGATGGTGAATTTGAACGGAAAAAGATGTGATAGCAAAATCCTAAATGACAATGAAATAGTAAATTTGAACAGAAAAAGATGTGATAGTAAAAGCCTAAACAACAATGATATGGTGAGCTTGAACATAACTACACCTGAATGATAATGAGATGGTTAAGTTCAAGGTTGAGAAATGAGTACCAACCAGTATGTAATTGTTAGATCAGGATTCGATAAAAGTTAATTTTGACACTTGCACGTATTTTTGCTTGCTCAGTTAAATCTCATAATTTGTATAATTTTGTAATATAAGTGAGTTTTTATCTGAGGAAGAAATGACTGTGATCGAGAATCTCCCAGAGGCAAATGAGCATACAGAAGAATAATATGTTTTTGGTTTTGAAGAAAAGAATTTAAATTAGTATGTTTCAGTTTTCGAAGATATTTTGTATTTTTAATTCGAATAAATTATGTTGAATTTTATTTGATAAATAAAGTTTCATGAATTGTTTTAATGCTGCATTTATTATTTTTGACAAATTTATTCAAATGTTGAAAATTTTGATTAAGTTTCCGCGCATTTACTGTTTCAGTTATTGTTAAAAAGAATTTGGAACTATTTTAAAATTAACGGTTTAACACTCAAATTTAAACCTAATTTGTTAAACCAATTTGGGAAATTAAGTTTTAGGATTTATTTTCAAATTATGGTTCCAATTTGGGAGAAAATGAATTTAGAAAATTTGGGGAGTTACAGTTTGGTATCAGAGCAACAAGGCTTTTAAAATGGTTCTGTAAACTTATTTGTATGCTCACGTGCACTTGGAAGATTGTCGATCAGCTAGTAGGTGATTAAAATTTAAATTGTGATAAAAGTATGTATGATGATTTTGTAGTACATTTTAAAATAAGTAATTTTTCAATTACTCTTTCTTTAAATGTTTTTATAAAAGCTTAAATATTGTTTAGAATTTTAAATATATTTTTCTTTAGGATTTTGCGTATTTATTTCAAGTGATTTCATGTTATTATAAGTTGTATTTAGTATAAGTTTTTAAAGTTATTATTGTGATGTGCATCGCTAAAGCTAAAATAACTATTCCCAATTAAAGATTTAATCCCGATCAACAATTTTCCTTAGAAAAAAAATTAATACGAAGAACTAAATCAAGTTTAAGATACACATAATAAACCAAGCCTAAGATGCAAGCGAAACAACACCAATCTTTCTATTTTAAGAATCTTTATGAACTTCTCTATGAAAACTTTAGAATATTGGCATGCAATGGTTAACGTCTAAATTAAAAAAATACATTAGCCATAACTTGAATATTTTGGATAGAATAGCATGTAGAAAAATTATAAGGATAATTTAGTCTTTCAATGTAAAAAAAAAAATTAATTCTCAAATTAAAAATTCCGTAAAGAATAAGAGTTGAAGTAATATTATCGATTAATCTAAGAATATTAGACCAGATTGAATGCTTAGATTATGATACCTACTCATCGAAATTTGGTAACCTTAGAGATAAATTGTCTATTGCTTGTTCTCACTTCATGATATGGCTCACACAGAGGTATCTCTTCTCTAACTTATTCTTCTAGACATGAATTGGTTGATATTTTGAAAAATATGCATTATTAATTCATCTGATAGTGATATGAAGTTTAAATCGCTTGAAGTATTGTTCGGCTACGATCGATGCAGTTGAAAATTGGGTTATTTGCATAGGATTTCAAAAAATTAGTATCGAATGACCTTAATATCTTATATAATTAGGAAATTTTTCAAAATATCCTTGCAAAACTACATCAAAAGTTAACTCAGTAGGTAATTGAGATCTGATTACACTCATCTAAGTAGACTACTCTCTCTCTCGTAAACCTCACATTTAGTTGAGAAGATGCTTGGACCAGTGATGATATCTCGCCTTTTAGGGGTAATGTCGATTCGTCGTTGTCCCGTTTGTTATTATATTCCGAGTATAATGCGATGTCGATTTGGTTGAATGCAAAGATGTTAACTTTTTCATATAAAAATTTTCATATTCAGGTTTTATCCATACCCTTGTTGTCAACTTATCCTTACATAGCTATGGTGTCCAGAATCGGCCTTTTCGTCGTGATAAATTGTACTTTGCTGCTTAAGAATCTTTTCTCTGTAAGTTTTGTTGCATGGCTTTTGATTTCATATTATCCTATCCATTGATTTATTTTTTGTAACTCAGATTTGCATTGTGACTGGTATGTTCATCCTTCAAAACAGACTAGTGGTAATTCTCTCTCTTTCTTTCTCTACCATTGTAACATAGACCTATCTAATGCAATTGAAATCGTGATTAGTTGCGTTGGTGTCGTAACACTAGTTGTGACACCAATAGTGAACAGCAATAATGGACAGAATAAAATGCATAAAGTAAGGAGGCACAAAATTGGAAACGCAGTTCGGCAACCAGCCTACGTCTACGGGACCACGCCCAGAATTAAAAACATTTCAAAGAGTTTACAAAGTTGCAAGACAACCGAACTTATACAAGTAAAGATTCCCTCTTATCTTTGTTGTCGTCTCTCCCTAACTTTCCCAAAGAAACTGTTTTGGCGGGCTCCCCTCGACTTTGAAACGATCTCTCCCGAGATCTAATTGCGACAAGCTCCACTTGTCGATAATGACTCCTCCCAGAATCCATGTATGGCAAGATCCCCTTGCCCACGATGAGAATGACAAGTTTCCCTTGTCAATAAACAGAACTCCTCCCGAGTTCCAGTGTTGTCTCCTCCCGAGACTGATCTTCAATGAAGAATAAAAAAGAGCACTCCTATGACACTGCTTGTGACACCAATCGTTGTCTTAGGATGCACACCACCACACTCGTTGAACAATGAAAGCCACCAAAGGTAGAGTGTGGAAAACAGTCAACAAAAACCGAAACAATCAATAACAACCCAAAACGCAGAAACGTGAGGGAGGAAAATAATGACGACTTGTGGCACAAGAAATATTAGAGAGTAATCAATAATCCGCGCACGTCTTCTGTGAAGGGTAGATGCTTAAATAAATCTGCAACAGATTTTCGTTCCAAAACAGAAAGCACAAAATAAGGAAACTGCAATCACAAAAACCAGATTCGTGACACCCTTTGCGACACATATGGAAAGTACCAAAATATAACATATTTGGATCCCAGAATAGTTGGATGACGAATCTTGCTATATGTTATGATACACATAATTCATAAACTTCAAATCGGCCTTCCATAGATAAATATAATTGATAACTTGATTTCCAAGTAACTAGCTTTCCTTATTTTTCAAGGTTACCAAAAAAAATATTCTGCATAGTTTTGGTACTTAAATTTCCACAAAATCTGCCTCCCTTGCAACTGAATAATACTGTAATCTTTATTTAATTTCCAAGATAAACAAAGCAACCACTTTAATTAATTTTGCCAAACAAATCTATGCCAACACATATTTACATTAACAATCTCCCCCTTTGGCATTTTTGGGCAAAATCAAGAACTCCCCCTGAATGCTGGATGTAAGGTCATCGAAGCTCCCCCTTAATACTTACAACAGTAGATCAATGCACAAAACACTGTTCATGACATGCACACAAAATATCCATATCCCAGCAATCAGTGTAAACATAAACCATAAATTACTTCCCCTTTTTGCCATAAAAGGACAAAAAGATAGAAGACGAGGAAATATCCAGATCAGCATATAAAGAATCCATCAGCAAAAGAGAAAATATTCAGCAGCAAATGACAATATCCAGCAGTGAATGAAAATATCCATCAACAAAAGAGAATGGTTAAACATTGTATTCAATTAGTAACAAACCCGGATTCTGGTAGCAGCTCATTTTGAGTAGCATGAGTTTCTGTTTCTGCACCAGTCATGACATCAGAAGTGACACCAGGTAGATCATTATCAGAAGTTGTAAAAGGAACCTGAGTTTCAGCATCAGTAAATTCTTCAATCAACTCATCAACTTTTTCATTTGATTCAGCAACATCTTTGGTTATGTCAGCAGCAGCTGGGGCATTATTAGTAGACCTTTGTTTCTCAAAAATATCATCAACAAAATCATCTTTAGATATTTTTCCTTCAAGGTCATCAATCAGACCTATAACTTCTTTTCTTCTCTTTTCATTATTGCAATCGGCATGCTACACAATCAATTCCATGTGGTGATACTTGACTTGTATTTCTTTCAAGATGTAACTCTGTAACTTTACCCACTGGAGCTTCTTCAAAACTTCTTCAATAATAGCCATGGATGAAGTAGAAATCAGAAAAATCATAATCTTGAGAAGAGAAAAATTCAATGAACAGTGAACCATTGAACTGGTCGTGAGTAAGAAAAAGAGAATAGTCATTTGAGTTTATGGAAATAAACCATAGATACTTAATTTGAAATAACTTCAAGATAAATCCTCATTCAAATTTGAAAAATAAATTCAAAGTCTTCAATAAGTTGGGAAATAAACCCAATATGCAACCATGATCAAATTCCACCAATATCTCTCAAAATATGGAAGAAATTAACTCTCAATTCCCATAAATTCTGCCAAAAGCTACATGGAAATAAACCAGAATTTTTCACACAAATTGGGAAATAAACCCAAAATAAATAATCATGATTAATGCCTTTAAAATTTCTTCAGATATTGGAGAAAATAATCTCTAATTTCCAACTAAAGAATTCCTGTAAAATCTGTAGAATATGACTAGAAATACTCCAGATTAGTGCCTCGAAAATTTCTCAAAATACACAAGGAGATAATCTTCAATTTCCACGAAATTAGCTGTGAATCTTCATAAAAGCCCCGTGTCACGCAAGGAATTATAGAATAACTTTAAAACATAGCCCACACACCACAGAAGAATTTCTTCACATAACACAAAGGTCTAGGGCAGACCTTAATTCACCATCCAAAGCTTTGGTGAAGATATCCGCAATTTATTTTTCTGTCACCATATGCTCCAAAGTAATAATTTTTTCTTCCACAAGAAATCTAATAAAATAATGTCGAATATCTATATGCTTGGTCCGAGAATGCTGAACCGGATTCTTGGAAATATTGACGGCGCTCATATTGTCACAATAGAGTGTCATGACATCCGGCGTGACACCGTAATCTTTCAGCATTTGTTTCATCAAAATCAACTCCTTCAATCTGAGAATATCCTTGAGCAACTAGCCGAGCCTTGTTTCGAGTAATATTACCATCCTCATTGCTTTTATTCTTATATATCCACTTGGTACCAATGACATTCACATTGGGGGGGCATGATACCAAGTCCCAAACTTGATTCCGTTTGAATTGATCAAGTTCTTCTTGCATAGCACCAATCTAGTATTCATCTAACAAGGCTTCTTTCACATTTTTAGGCTCAATTGAGGATGTAAAGCATGCAAATTGAATCATTTCACGATAGTTGACTCTTGGGTTGTCTCTGGTTCTAATACCATCATTTAGATCTCCTATAATGTCATCTGCAGAATGATTTTTCTGGACTCGTGTGGATGGTTGTCTTTGATCCGAGGTAGTTACTTCATCAATTTGTGCATCCTGGTCCGTGACACTACCCGTAACATCACCTATAATACTGGTTGAAACACCGAATTTTTCATCATTTGAATTTTGTACTTCGTCGTCTATGTGAGTATCAGCTGATTCTAGAGAATCGTCCACTTGAACATTTACGAATCCTACGACATTTTGAGTCCTTTTGTTATAAACTCGATAAGCACGACTATTTGTCGCATAGCCCAAGAAAATAGCTTCATCACTCTTAGGGTCTAGCTTCCTCCTATGTTCCCTGTCATTCAATACATAACAAGTACTGCCGAAAAGATGAAAATAGTTAAGATTTGGGATTTTACCTTTCCATATCTCATAAGGTGTCATTGAAGTTCCTCAACGAAGATACACCTGATTTATAGTATAACAAGCAGTGTTCATAGCTTCAGCCTGGAATTTTTGTGGAATATTCTTCTCATGTAACATTACTCGAGACATCTCTGCGATAGTTCGATTTTTTCTCTCCACAACTCCATTTTGTTGGGGTGTTTTAGGTGCTGAGAACTCATGAAATATACCAAGCTGATTATAGTAGTATGAAAATTCAGAGTTTTCAAATTCTCTCCCATGATCGCTGCGGATGCGAACAATCTTCATGATGATACAATCCTTTTTACGTTGGAGACGAATACACAAAGATTTGAAGGCTTTGAATGTGTCGGATTTTTCTCTAAGAAATTCCACCCATGTATATCGAGAGAAATCATCAACAGTAACATAAGCATATCGTTTACCTCCAATACTTTCCACAGGCATTGGACCCATTAGATCCATGTGAAGCAACTCAAGTACACTAGTTGTTGCTGGTGTCGATGACACTGTATGTGACACCTTGGTTTGCTTCTCAATCTGACATGGTGCACAGATTCTTCCTTCATCAAAATTCAACTTTGGAATACCACGAACAGCTCCCTTTGATATAATCATCTTTAATATTCGATCATTGACATGTCCCAACCTTCTATGTCATAAAACAGAATCTTCCATGCTTGAATGAAAACAGGGAGAAGATAAGTAAATAAGATAACAATTATCAAAAGATCTTACTCCCTCTATGATGCAATTTCTTTCATGATCGAACACCACGCACTTTCCACGAGTGAAGTGAACATTTAGATCTTGATTACATAGTTGACTAATGCTGATTAGATTTGCCTTTAGACCATCAACCAGAAGAACATTCTCTAATTCTGGTAGCCCTGGAACATTTAGTGTCCCTCTTCCCATGACACTACACTTGACACCGTTGCCAAAAGTCACTTTTCTCACACTTTCAGATACGATGTCCTTCAAGAACTTCTTTTTACCGATCATATGTCTAGAGCAGCCACTGTCAAAGTACCAAGCATCGGTTGTAGTGGCCTTTAGAGAGATTTGTGTAACATTACATTTCAAGTTTGATTTAATCACCCATCTTTGTTGAGAAAATCTGCGAGAAGAAAGATTTCTAGCAGTACCTTGTCTTAAGTCAGCTAGATATGTAAAAAATCTAGGGCGAATATGGCCACGTTGATTGCAATAGTGACAAATAGGAGTGAATCTGTTACCTTTATTTATGGGAACAGGATGAGACTTTTCTTTATGCTCAGTTCTAGTAGTGCTTATTGCAACTTGCTTCCTTTTGTACTCAAAAATATTTTCTGACAATTTTGGTGATATAAAGTTTAATACTGATGATGACACCGTATGCGACACTGTCTATGAAATCGAGCTTTCTCCTTTGAATCCGATTCCAAAGCGATCACCACTTGATTTCCCAATTCTTAGAATATCATCCAACTTAGAGGAACCTGTATTTAACATCTTGACGTTTTTCTTCATGTGATTTAGCTCGTTAAGTAGTTTCGTCGCTTCATCCCGACTCATTCTCAATTTGGCTTCCAATTCAGCAACAGAATTTTGCAGATTGATCTTCTCAGCTTCCAAGTCTCCATTCTAAATGCGAAGACGCTGATTAATTCTAACAAGCTCGGTCCATTTTTCATGAAGAAATTTGTACTCCACAATGAGATCTTCTTTTGTAACTTCATCATCACAATCTGATATATCCTCTATGACATCATCTGTGTGTTTAGAGTTAGCAACTAGAGCCACCTGGTTGTTCTGAAATTCATCTTCTTTTTCTGACTCATCCTCACTCCATGTCGTGTTGAGGGAGTTTTTCTTTTTCTTTAAAGTATTAGCACATTCTGCCTGAAAATGTCTAAAACTATCACATTCTCTGCACCGAATTCCTCTGCTCTTGATAGGTTGATCAGAAATATGTTTTTCTTCTCTGTACTTTTCATTGCTCGAAGAACCATTCTTGGTGTTATTGACACTGGACTTGACACCTCTATTATTTCTTTCATATCTCTTCATAAACTTGCCAAAATTCTTAGATAATAGTGCTAGAGATTCCTCAAGGTCATCTTCACTATGGTCACTCAAAATCTGTGTATCGATTTTTAAAGCAACTCCTTTTACTTTCTTCGTTTCGATGTCAACTCCAAGATTCATTTCAAAAGTTCTAAGGGATCCCATTAATTCTTCTAGCTTCATTTTGGAGACATCCTTGGCTTCTTCAATAGCTGTGACTTTATATGCAAAACGTTGAGGCAGAGATCGTAGAGTCTTCCTTACTAGTCTTTCTTCCGAAAATGTCTCACCAAGAGCAAATGCCTCATTGGCAATATCACACAATTTAGCATTAAATTCAGCAATACTTTCGTCTTCATGCATCCTTAGATTCTCGAATCTTGTAGTTATCATCTGCATTTTGGATAATTTCACAGCCGACGTCCCTTCATACGTGATCTGAAGAATTTCCTATGCTCTTTTGGCTGACTCACAAGTGGAAATAAGTCTGAACTGAGTAGGATCAGCACCGTTGAAAATAGCATTCAAAGCCTTTGAATTACTGTTGGCCATCGCATCTTCAGAAATAGACCAAGTTTCTTCAGCCTTGAGGGTTGTAACACCTTCATTGTCAGTAATTGTCGGAGGATCCCATCCTGTCATAGTAGATTTCCAAGCCTTCTCATGAATAGCTTTGATGAAAGCCCTCATTCTGGCCTTCCAATAAGCATAGTTGCTACCGTCTAATAGGGGTGGCCGTATTGTTGAACCTCCTTCTTTCATAGAGTCCATTGCATAGAATAAAACACAATCAAATCCCGTGGATCCCGCTTAAGAAACAGAAGCGTCCTGCTCTGATACCAATTGAAATCATGATTAGTTGCGTTGGTGTCGTAACACTAGTTGTGACACCAATAGTGAACAGCAATAATGGACAGAATAAAATGCATAAAGTAAGGAGACACAAAATTGGTAACGCAGTTCGACAACCAGCCTACGTCTGCGGGGCCAAGCCCAGAATTAACAACATTTCAAAGAGTTTACAAAGTTGCAAGACAACCGGACTTATACAAATAAAGATTCCCTCTTATCTTTGTTGCCGTCTCTCCCTAACTTCCCCAAAGAAACTGTTTTTGCGAGCTCCTATCGACTTTGAAACGATCTCTCCCGAGATCTAATTGCGACAAGCTCCCCTTGCCCACGATGAGAATGACAAGTTTCCCTTGTCAATAAACAAAACTCCACCCGAGTTCCAGTGTTGTTTCCTCCCGAGACTGATCTTCAATGAAGAATAAAAAAGAGCACTCCTATGACACCGCTTGTGATACTAATCGTTGTCTTAGGATGCACACCACCACACTCGTTGAACAATGAAAGCCACCAAAGGTAGAGTGTGGAAAACAGTCAACAAAGACCGAAACAATCAATAACAACCCAAAACGCAGAAACGTGAGGGAGGAAAATAATGACGACTTGTGGCACAAGAAATATTAGAGAGTAATCAATAATCCGCGCACGTCTTCTGTGAAGGGTAGATGCTTAAATAAATCTGCAACAGATTTTCGTTCCAAAACAGAAAGCACAGAATAAGGAAACTGCAATCACAAAAACCAGATTCGTGACACCCTTTGCGACACATATGGAAAGTACCAGAATATAACATATTTGGATCCTAGAATAGTTGGATGGCTAATCTTACTATCTGTTATGATACACAGAATTCATAATTTTCAAATCAGCCTTCCATAGATAAATATAATTAATAACTTGATTTCCAAGTAACTAGCTTTTCTTATTTTTCAAAGTTACCAAAAATAAATATTCTGCATAGTTTTGGTACTTAAATCTCCACAAAATCTGTCTCCCTTGCAAATAAATAATACTGCAATCTTTATTTAATTTCCAAGATAAACAAAGCAACCACTTTAATTAATTTTGCCAAACAAATCTATGTCATCACATATTTACATTAACAGCAAAGATGTGAACAGGATCAACACCAAAGAGGTGCTGCTATTGGCATTGCCATGACAGCAATGTCCCTCTTCAAAGCAATCGGTCCAGCTGCCGGATGGACACTGTATGTACACGAATTTTTCGTTATTTATAAACTTTTTTTTCGTTACACTTTTCACGCACTACGCACTAGAAATTGTTCATAACGTCAGCCTCATCAGCAGGCCGAGCCAGCAGGTCTTTGACCTTGAGCCGGCGGCACGGCAGACTTGTGGGTCGGACCCATTTTTTAGCTTAGTACCACGACGCTAGTTACAAAATGGTCTTATCAGCTTAAGAAAAATTCGTCTGTGAAGGGAAACAGAAGTCATGTGTTAAGAATTGCAACAATTGATGTCAAATTCACAATAACAGCACACATCAACGCACTTATATATTTTTAAACACGTGAAATACAATATTTCAGCAAAAATTCAAGGGCCTGCTATCCGTCTCTCGCAGAAATTTGAGGTACTGCATTCCTTTCATTTCCTCACAAGAATTCTCAGACAATTCAAAAATACTCTCAATACCATACATTATTATCATTCCTAACATCCTGTTGATTGAGCCTGTGCTGTCAAAATTTATTCTGATTAGTTACATTGTTGTATGCAGTTTTTCATGGGCATAGAAATGTCGATATGCTGCCTTTCTTGCCAGTAATCAGATCGTGTTCTTCGTACTAAATGTGGTTGAAGTGATAGCAGTGCTGCTTACATTCAAGCCATTTTTGGTTCAACGTGAAGATATAAGATTGAGATGATAATTTAAGCAAAATCTGGAAGCTGGACAAAAATTAAGACCCAGTAGAGAGAGAGAGAGAGCTCTGAATTTGAGAAGAATGGTAAGTATTTAGGTTTGGACACTAATCAGTGTCATCCATAGCTGTTCTGTGCCCTCTATTTTATGGTTTCCATCATTGATTTGTATATGAAAAATCTTATTTCTTCTTTTATTCAACTAATGATTCTCCATTATTGTGCTTCTTGTAGCATGTAATGTTATGTTTACGTTGTAATCTTAAACGCGTATTTTGTGTGTTGTTCATTTGTTGATGCAAGTGATTTATTATTCATATGATAATTTTTCGTTATTATTGTACTACCAGATAAACAGTTACATGTTATTATTATAATATAAGAGTAATGTTATGTATATTTTTTAATTTTACACTTTAATTATACATTCTGATATGACTCTTACTAATTAGTTCAATTAGTTCTTTTATTTTAATTATTTATAATTTATATTTATTATTATACAAATCAACACGAGACATGTCAATGTCGAGTCGCGTGGTATAGTTAGTGTGTAAATTTAAAAAGGAAAGATAGCATTACCTATAAAATATCATGGCTTGCATGATTTAATGACTTAATTGATTAACTTAATTAAGTTAATGATATGACAAACTTAGTTCATATTGGTTTAACCTAGAGATTATAAATATAATATTATAGCTCTTTTTAATAGTGAAGAAAAATTATAGTCTCTTAATAGATAATGGTCCTCCCTCCACCTGAATACAAGTTTACTATGCCTGTGCCATCAGAAAATAATGTTATTCTCAGCATCAAAAGAGAAAAATCGAGATTTTATCGTGGTTACTACGTGTAGAAATTCAGATCTATAACATTCGAAGGCTTTAAGTTGAAGTTAATTGATCCATATACGCTTTCTAGATACATTTATTATAAGTGATAATATATGTTGTTATATAATATCGAGAATTAATGATTTATGCGTAGTCGCTATTAAATTTACATAATAGCATGCAGTTTTATGAATTAGAGTTTATATGAACACGTCAAAACGTAAGATTACACGAACACGATGCAAACTAGCACAAGTCCAGATTGATTAACACTGCTAAGAACCCTAAAAATGAGATTCTAATTCCCCTAAAATACACAGAAATCGACCTCTTCTTCTAAAACCCACTCAAATGACAGAAAACTCATGCAGAGTCAACTAACCTGCAGGTGGGAGTCTCGGGGATGAAGACAGACAAAAACTGTCGGATGTCATTCCTAACTTCTGCTACGGAGAAACTTCAGATTTCGTCAGACTCTGACAAAGAAAATGCTGAGTTCAAGTCCGTTGCTTCTGCTTCCATCGGGATTCACCATGTAAAAAGTTTCAAAGTCTTTAGATACTTTAATTCTCTCAAAATAAGCTCTCATGTATATCACTTTACCATCAACCTGTTGATCATTCTTACGTGGAGAAGAAGGAGGAGGAGGAGGAGTCTCTAATGGCAGCACACCGGCTCCCATTGAAACTGCGTGAAGCATTTGCATGACACCCAAATCCTCCTCTGTCGGCTCTCTCTTAACACCATAACCGGATTTTCTGCCATTGCAATACAAGCTCCAAAGCGGTTCGTCGAGAATCTTCGTCTTCTCTAATGGGTGCTTTTCGCACTCCATAGCTATTCTGAGCGGCCCCTTCCCCATATCTTGTAGAATCTTTCCTGTAGGAATGGCGAGTTCGAGAAGAAGAAGAGGAAGACACCTCGGATTCTCTTGAATTACGAGATTGACTCTCTGTTTTTTGAACCCGAATAGGGTTCCCGTCATCCGAGTTCCTCCGCTGATGCGGCTGCCGTGAAGCCGGCTTCCGGAGAGGGAAACAGGGAGGTGGCACGACGGAGATATTATGGGTAGCGCTCGGAAGATGGAGCGGACTCGCCGGAGAAGTTTTGAGGGTTTGGAAGACAACGGCGGCTTCTGTGTGGTTTTGTGTTCCGCCATGAGAGTGGAGGTTGAAAATGGAGATTTAGAAGAAGAGAGAGAGAGAGAGAGATGCTTGTGGAGAGCAAGAAAGGAATTCGGTGTGCTTTAATGGAGTAAAGGTCTGCTCAGGTGTGTTGACGAAGAGACATAATTATGCAGTGGTTGCGTGCACGTTTGGTTTTTTATATGATTTTTTCCAATTTAAATCCTAAGAATTTTCTATAAAATAAACCTTAAACAGTCCAAGATTAAACTATCAAAATTCAAAAATCTAAAAAAACAAACAAACCCGTCAGGTGACCGATCACTGGTTACGCCTGAGAACAGACGTTTGTTATTTATTTACTCATGCTTTATAAATTAATTTTTAAAAAATATCAAATAATATTGAATTTACTTAAAAATTTTACCGCAAGTTCACAAAATTATTAAAAAATAATCAAAAAAATTTTCGTGATTTTATAACTGATGTACGTTTTATTGTAACTTTAGTGAATTATTTTATAAAACAGAGGTAACACAATTATAATATATCATAAAAGTGTTATAAAATCATGAAAATTTTCAAATTATCTTTCCATGATATGGTGAACATGTGGTAAAATTTTCAAGTAAATTTAATACCGTTTGGTATTTTTGTAAAATTAATTTATAAAACGAGGGTAAATAATGAGGGTCGTTTTTAGGTTTATTTTAAAAAACTACCAAACGATATTGGATTTACTTGAAAATTTTACCACATTATGGAAAGATAATCTAGAAAGTTTCTTGATTTTCTTACACTTGTACAATTTATTGTAATTGTTTTACGTCTATTTTATAAAATAATTTACTAAAATTATAATAAATCGTACAAATGTTATAAAATTACGAACCTTTTTATATTATCTTTCCATAATGTAGTCAACATGTGTTAAAATTTTTAAGTAAATCCAATATTATTTGATATTTTTTTAAAATTAATTTATAAAGCAGAGGTAAATAGAGAACAAGCGTCCGCTCTGATGACCTTTCTCTTTAGAATGGACGCTCGTTCTCTATCTACCCCTGTTTTATAAAACATGTGTAAATAATTGGTCCTTCTCAAGGCTATTTAAAAAAAAAACTATCAAACGATATTAAATTTATCACATATTCATAACATTATGAGAAGATAATCTGGAAAGTTTTGTAATTTTTTAACACTTGTAAGATTTACTGTAATTTTAGTGAATTATTTTATTAAAAAAAAGTAAAAAAATTATAATAAATCGTACAAGCATTGAAAAATCACGAATCTTTCTAGTTTATCTTCTCATAGTATGATGAACATGTGACAAAATTTTTAAGTAAATCCAATGATACAGGTTCCATTTGAAAAATTTATAGTTTTGTTAACTGATATTATACAATATTGATATCTTTCATGCACTATATTTATTATACAATGTTTATCTTTTTCTATATAGATGGTTTGACGCACTTTGAAGATCTGATGGAGGCATCATCTTTATCATCGAGTTTAGATATTTTAGAGAAGGATTATGAAAATGCAGTTCGGAATAAGGGTGAATTTGATGAGAGAGTATTCATCTATGAAGAAGACAGCTTACTTGGTTCAGGAAGTTTGTCTGCTGGTGCCACTAATATAATTGGTGTCAAGGTATGATTATGAAATACCATCTTTTTTAGCTTGTAAAAAAACATATTTCAATATTACTATGCTATCTATAGGCCTGTTTCATGGATTGATATTTTCTTTTTCAGAGAAATTTTGATTTAATGGCATCGCCTACTAGGACGATAACAAGCCCTCTGTCTCCTCTTCGTTCCCCTGCTTCTCATGCCAATGGTATTCACGGAGTTGCTAACTCTAAAATGGCAGCAACACCAGTAAGCACAGCAATGACAACAGCAAAGTGGCTACGTACTGTTATTTCTCCACTTCCAGCTAAACCCTCAGCTGAGTTAGAGCACTTTCTGGCTTCTTGTGATAGAGATGTAACTAATGACGTAGTTCGTAGGGCACTTATTATATTAGAGGCCATATTTCCTACTAGTTCTCGTGGAGATCATTGTATAGCTGGTAACTTACATAGTGCAAACCTCATGGACAACATTTGGGCCGAGCAACGAAGACTAGAAGCACTGAAGTTATATTATTGAGTTTTGGAAGCAATGTGCAAAGCAGAGGCTCAAATATTGCATGCGAATACTTTGACCTCTCTACTAACCAATGAGAGGTTCCATAGATGTATGTTGGCCTGTTCTGCCGAACTTGTTCCGGCAACTCACAAAACTGTTACGATGTTGTTTCCTGCAGTGTTGGAAAGGACTGGCATTACAGCCTTTGATCTTAGCAAGATGATAGAGAGTTTCATAAGACATAAAGAATCTCTTCCAAGAGAATTGAGGCGACACTTGAATTCATTGGAAGAACGACTGTTGGAGAGTATGGTGTGGGAAAAGAGTTCATTAGTATATCATTCTTTGATAGTTGCAAAACCAGGTCTTACAACAGAAATAAACCGTCTAGGGTTTTTAGCAGAACCGATGCCATCGTTGGATGCTATTGCATTGCTCATAAACTTTTCTGATGTTTTGTTGCCCCCTGTGCTTAATTTACAAAAGCATGAGATCGTCCTAGGTAAAATGTTTTCTTATATCAGGTTTAACATATCATATTTTGTTCTTTTATTATATATTAATATCCTTATTAAACTTTATTAAACATAAATGTGCACTCGTATTATTGTTTTCTAAATCGTGACGAAGCTTGTCAAATTAATATTATGTAGGTCATAATGGAGATTGTTAATGCTATTGCGTGTTGGCATTATATTTTTGGCAAAAGATTATTTTTGGTTATATATATTTTTGGCAATTATATTCTTTTGGAATATATATTATTCTATTCTTCTATTTTGGAGATAATATTTGGCAGAATATTTCGTCAAATTCAAATGTGATTTGCTGGAAAAAGAATCGTAACAAACATGGTTCATATCCCTAATTATGTGGGATACTTTACTAAAATGTCATTGAAAGTGTTTCTGCGGTAATCTTACCAGGCAGAGTTTTTCGGATCCTTAAGCTGATTTCGTGGGATATGATCTTTTGAATGAAAAGTATGTTTCGAGAAGATATTGGTGAGAGAAACAGAATTGCACCTAGCCTTGATATAAAAGTCGTTTCTTTGTATGTTGAAGGTGCCGACGCTATTATTTGTGTTCGTGGAATCTCTCTATTGATCTCAGCGTCTTTATTCTTCACCCACGTTTCTGTGTGGTGTATGTGTTTAATTGATTCAGTCTTGTCAAAGACTGGTTTGTTGAAGCCTGTTCTGGGTGATCATATCCGAAGACATTGTCAAGCGTCATAGACAGTGTCATAGGAATTTATTCTTGTGATTGTTATTTTTATCGTGGTCAAGGGGAGCTTGCCATCTTAGACAAGGGGAGCTTGTCACATTTAAGTCGAGGGGAGCTCGCAAAACAGTTTCACTAGTAGAGGTTGACGGAGGCGGCATTAAATATAAGAGGGAGTCTTATTTTGTTTTTAGTCCGAGTGTCTTGTAACCTTGGTTGAACTTGTGAAATGTTTTCATATCTGGGCGTGGCCCCGCAGATGTAGGCTGCTTGCTGAACTGCGTTAACAACCTCTTGTGTCGTTAATTTCTGCATTTTAATATTGTCCTATATCGTATTTATAAGTAGTGTCATACGAAGTGTTACAACACTTTATAACACGAAGTCACTAACCTTGATCTTTCATTTGGTATCAAAGCGAGTCGTCTCTGTTTCTTAGGCGAGATCCGCGGGACTTGATCTTGGTAGTGCTACGATGGACTCTATGAAAGAAGGAGGTTCAACAATGCGTCCACCCTTGCTAAATGGAAACAATTATGCTTACTGGAAAGCTCGGATGAGAGCTTTTATTAAAGCTGTTGATGAAAAAGCCTGGAAATCTATTCTGACAGGTTGGGAACCACCAATTACTACAAGCGAAGCTGGAGTCATATCTATCAAACCTGAAGAAAGCTGGTCCGTCACTGAAGATGCTCTAGCAAATAGTAACTCAAAAGCTCTTAATGCTATATTTAATGGTGTTGATCCAACTCAATTCAAACTTATCTCTACATGTGAGTCTGCTAAAAAGGCTTGGGATATTCTTCAGACGACTTATGAAGGTACTTCTGCAGTAAAGTTATCAAAAATGCAGTTTTTAACAACAAAGTTTGAGAACTTGAAGATGCATGATGATGAAAATATTACCGAGTTTAATGCAAGACTCTGTGACATTGCTAATGAAGCTTTTGCTCTTGGTGAAACTATTTCTGAAGAGAAACTCGTGAGGAAGACTCTAAGATCTCTGTCCCAACGCTTTGCTTATAAAGTTACAGCAATTGAAGAAGCAAAAGATATCTCCAAAATGAAATTAGATGAACTGATGGGTTCTCTTCGAACATTTGAAATGAATTTCGATGTAAATGTGGAAACAAAGAAGGTAAAAGATCTAGCTTTAAAAGCAGAGATGCAGAATACTGAAGAATCTAGTGAAGATGATCTGGAAGAATCTTTAGCATTGATATCCAGAAAGTTCAGTAGAGTGTTGAAAAAATTTGGTCGAAATAATCGTGGTGTCAAGCAAAATGTCACCAACACCAAGAATGACTCTACAAGTTTCAAGAAGTCCAAAGACGAAAATCATACATCAGAAAAATTCCTGAATAACCGAGGAATTAAATGTAGAGAATGTGATGGTTTTGGACATATTCAGGCTGAATGTGCAAATACCTTGAAGAAGAAAAAGACCTCTCTCAACACAACTTGGAGTGAGAGTGATTCGAAAAAAGAAGATGAAAGCTCAAACCAAAATATTGCACTTGTTGCTAAAGCCATTTCTACAAGTTTTGATAATGTGACTCAAACTGTCTCTGAAAATGTATCCGAAAATAGCGATGATGATTCGGATGAAGTTACAAAAGATGATCTTATCGAAGAATATGAGAAGTTTTATGCAAAATGGACAGAATTGGTTGAAATAAATCAACAACTTCGAAAACAGATTGGAAGCCTAAAAAATGAAAATGGAAGTCTCCAAGAGTATGTTACAAATTTGGAAGTTAGACTGAAAGCAAGTCAGAATGAAGCAGAACAGCTGTCAAATGAGTTAAGTCACATGAAGAAAAACATCAGAATGCTTAACTCAGGATCTACTACTCTTGATGAAATTTTGATGGCCAGAAGATCATGTGATGATACCTCTGGGATTGGGTACATAGGAGAAAGCTCTGTGTCACCAAAAGTGTCAAACACAGATGCTGAAGATAAAGAGAAGAAAGTTGTGATATCCATCAAGAAAACTGAACAGAAATCAAAATATAAAGACAGTTATCAGATGAAGCCAAATCCTCATTCTTCCAAGGCCAAAGGTAACAAATTCATTCCTATTTGCCATTACTGTTTTCGTCAAGGTCATATTCGTCCTCGCTGTTTTATTTATCTTGATGACTTGAGAAAAGGTACAGCTAGATATACCTCTTCATACAGATTTTCCAAACAGAAATGGATAAAGAAAGCAGCTGTTATGTGCAATGTTACTCATACGTCTCTAAAAGCAACTTCTGTTGATGCATGGTATTTTGACAGCGGTTGCTCTCGACATATGACAGGAGAAGAAAGATTCTTAAAGAATATCAAATCAGGAAGTTTGGGTAAAGTAACTTTTGGAAACGGTGTCACTGAAAATGTCATTGGAAAGGGGACACTAGACGTTCCAGGACTACCTTCTCTGGAAAATGTTCTTCTTGTGAAGGGATTGAAATCAAATCTGATCAGCATAAGTCAGCTGTGCGATCAAGATCTGAAGGTGAATTTCACTCGTGACAAATGCATTGTATCGGATCATTCAAACAAATGCATCATCGAAGGAATTAGATCCTCTGATAACTGTTATCTCATTTCATCGCGATCTACTTGCACTCGTTCTAGTATAGAAGATACTACATTATGGCATCGGAAGTTGGGTCATGTAAATCTCAGAGTACTAAAACAAATTATCTCAAAAGGAGCAGTACGAGGAGTTCCCATGATTAATATTGCTGAAGATGGAGTTTGTGGTCCATGTCAAATTGGAAAACAAACTAAAGTGTCACACCAAATGTCTCAGACATCTGGAACTAAACGTGTTCTGGAATTATTATATATGGACTTAATGGGACCAATGGCAGTGGAAAGTGTTGGAGGAAAACGATATGCATATGTGGTTGTCGACGATTTTTCAAGATACACCTGGATAGAATTTCTTCGCGACAAATCTGACACTTTTGGTGCTTTCAAAACCTTATGTTTACGGCTTCAGCGAGAGAAAGATTGCATTATTGTAAAAATTGTAAGAATTCGAAGTGATCATGGAAGAGAGTTTGAGAACTCTGTGTTTGAAAATTTCTGCAATCAACTTGGAATTTCTCATGAATTCTCTGCACCAAAAACTCCTCAGCAGAATGGAGTCGTTGAGCGAAAAAATCGAACCATCGCTGAAATGTCACGCGTAATGTTACAAGAACATAATGTGCCACAGAAATTTTGGGCTGAAGCTATGAACACTGCTTGCTACACTATCAACCGAGTGTATTTACGTGGTGGAACTACAATGACTCCTTATGAATTATGGAAAGGTAAAACTCCGAATCTTAGTTACTTTCATCCTTTTGGGAGTACGTGTTTTGTTCTTAATGACAGGGAGCATAGAGGGAAGATGGATCCTAAGAGTGATGAAGGCATCTTTTTAGGATATTCTACAAATAGTCGTGTCTTTCGGATATACAACAAAAGGACTCGGAGTGTAATTGAATCTGCAAATGTACGTGTAGATGATTCACTGCCTTCTGCTGATATTTCTACAGAAGATTCATATCAGAACTCCAACACAGAAAATATCGACGTTTCAGGTAATGTTCCCGATAATGTCACAGATAGTGTCACTGACCAGCTTGCACCAATCAATACAGGGGATGAAATTGCTCCTGATAATCAACAACCGTCTACACGTGTTCAAAAGAATCATTCAGCAGATGACATTATTGGAGGACTGGATGATGGAATTCGTACCAGAAAAAAGCCTAGAGTAAATTATCGTGACATGATCCACATGGCTTGCTTCACTTCAACGTTTGAGCCAAAAAATATCTCCGAAGCTCTTCTTGATGAACATTGGATTAATGCTATGCAAGACGAACTCGGCCAATTCACTAGAAATCAAGTATGGGACTTAGTTCCTTGCCCTCCCGATACAAATATTATTGGCACAAAATGGATCTACAAAAACAAAAGTGATGAGCATGGCAACATTATTCGCAACAAAGCTCGTTTGGTTGCTCAAGGTTATTTACAAATTGAAGGAGTTGATTTTGATGAGACATTCGCTCCGGTTGCTCGCCTCGAATCCATTCGCCTTTTATTAGCCATTGCATGTGTTATGCGCTTCAAACTTTACCAAATGGATGTCAAAAGTGCGTTCCTCAATGGCTATCTCAATGAGGAAGTCTATGTTGCTCAACCTAAGGGTTTTGAAGACCCTCATCATCCTGACTATGTGTACAAGTTGAAGAAAGCGTTATATGGCCTTAAACAAGCTCCACGTGCGTGGTACGAACGTCTTACGGTGTACTTATTGTCTAAAGGATATGAACGAGGGGGAGTAGACAAAACCCTCTTCATTCGTCATAACAAAGGTCAATTCTTACTTGCTCAAATTTATGTTGATGATATCGTTTTCGGTTCAGTGTCACAGAAAATGGTAAACGAATTTATTGACCAAATGAAGGGAGAATTTGAAATGAGCATGGTAGGTGATCTCAACTATTTCCTCGGACTCCAGATTCACCAAAAACCAGAAGGTATCTTTATTACTCAAAGCAAATATGCCAAGAATATGTTGAAAAAATTCAGCTTAGAAAAAGGTCGTCCAAGAAGAACTCCGATTGGCACAAATGAAAAATTATCTAAAGACGATAAAAGAATTCCTGTTGACAGCCGTATGTACAGGAGTATGATAGGGAGCCTCTTATATCTTACAGCTAGCAGACCGGATATTTGCTATAGTGTTGGTCTATGCGCTCGGTTTCAAGCAAATCCTAAAGCGTCACACCTAGCGTCAGTGAAACGCATTCTAAAATATATCTGTGGCACAACCGAATATGGAATCTGGTATTCTTTTGACACTAACACAAATCTTGTAGGGTACTGTGATGCTGATTGGGCCGGAATTGCTGATGATAGAAAAAGTACATCTGGTGGATGTTTTTACTTGGGAAATAATCTGGTTTCATGGTTTAGCAAGAAACAAAATTCGATATCTCTCTCAACTGCCGAGGCAGAATACATTGCAGCTGGCAGTAGCTGTACCCAACTTCTATGGATGAAGCAAATGCTAAAAGATTATGGTGTTACACAAAATGTTATGACACTTTATTGCGATAATATGAGTGCGATCAATATTGCGAAGAATCCTGTTCAGCACTCTCGTACAAAACATATTGACATCAGACACCACTTCATTCGATCACTAGTTGAAGACAAAACTATCATCTTGGAGCATGTGACAACAGAAAAGCAAATAGCAGATGTCTTTACAAAGGCATTAGATAGCTTGAGATTTGAAGAACTAAGGTCAGCTCTGGGCCTTTGCATTCTCTGAAGAAAGTACCTGTGAGTTTCGTTTCATTTTTACATTAAAAAAAAAAAAAAAAAGGGCAACTACTTTGCTATTTTCTGGTCTTCTTTGTCCTGCAAGAATCATGGTTTGATCAATGAAGATTTCTGCCTTCTATATGAATAATTGAGTTTATTTCTCAATTTATGTATGAATTTATGGTTTATTTCCATAATATTTATGAGGATTTGGGGGAATTTTTGAAAAATATGCGAAATACGATATTTTATGGAATGTTTGGATTTTATTATTCAAAGTGGTATTTTCCCAAATTGGTGAAAACCCTTTTCACCTTCTTACTGCTTCGGACTTTCAAATTTGCGCCAAGCTTCTCTCAGCCTTTTGTGCTCTCTGGTCTTCGCAAGCTCCTGCTCCCGCTTATCTATGGCAAACTTAGTTGACTACAGTGGTGATTCGTCTGATAGTGTGTCTCTATGTCACAACCGGATTCCCAGAACAGGTACACAATCGAATCCCACTGACGATTTCTCTCTGACTGTTATTGATGCTATTCCGATTTGCCAATACAAACCTTCCGAAGAAGAGTGCGGTACAAGCCAGGATCCTTTGGCACGTTTGAAACATCTGAAGGTTTCATAGGGACCACCTAGGGTTCGTTCTCAGGTCACAATTCCTTGCAAAAGAAAAACCCCACCTTCGCTAATTGATCAGGACTCCTCTGATAAAGAGTGGGATAATGTTGATGAAATTCAATCGCTATCTTCTGGAGACGCTAACAGTTCAAAAGCATCGGAGAAGAATGTGTCCTCCTCTAGAAAATCTGCGAGACTGATGAATAAACCTCCGAAAAAAATTGTTCTTCAGACACGGGCCCCAACTGAACGGAAAGAAAAAAGAAAAGGAAAGGATACAATGTCCTCCCCTACATCTTCCAAACCAAAGAAAGTGTCACGAAAAAGGTCTCACAAAAAGCCCAGTAAGTCTGCTACTTCCCCTGCGAAATCTGATATTTTTAGAACACCCTTTAATGCTAGTCTCTGGAGTGTTGTGTCAAGGAAGAGTATCTGGAGCGAAAGAAATATTCATATGGTAGATTTTAAAGAATGTAATGATCTTGTGAATCTCATGATTAGTCAAGGTCTTGGGAGGACTTTCAAAGGACTAAAACCCTTCTCTGCTCAAATTATTCATGAATTCTATTGCAATCTGACTTCTTCGATTATCGACCAAGGACATTCTGATTTTGGGCACGTATTTTTGAGAGGTTCATTATTTGAATTCAGTCCTTCCATTATCAACACCTATATTGGAAGCTTTTGGACTGACTCGGAGACTTTTACACCTGATTTTGACAATATCATCTCGAGCGTCACAGGCGGTGTCAGACAACTTTGGCCTCGTGCAAAAGATTTTCCTGCCTCTCAGCTTACTGCCAAATTTGCAATTCTCCACAAAATTGCTATCAGAAATTGGCTTCCATCTTCTCATGCCACTGGTATCAATAAAAAGATGGCCAGGTTACTCTTTCAAATTGGGACTGGCATTCCGTTTGACATTGGTCAGTTTATCTTCGACCAAATTTTGAAGCATATTGATGGAAAGCACAGCAGGTCTGCCTTACCTTTTCCTTGTCTAATTTTTGGTATCCTATGCAATCAACAGATTTCCTTGAATGTCTCGGACAATCTAACTATGGATCGTGAAGAAATCCGGATAAGTTCTAAACTTAGGACAGGTGGACATATTGATGACTTACACAATGTTCCTGTGTCTGAGGATGTTGTTGAGAAGAGCATTCTGTCTCGTACTATTAAGATTATCAAAGATGAATTGCAGGCCCTAGACACTCGAAAGAAGGTTTTGTCTAATCTGCTCGATGAACTTGTTCACCATTCAGCTGTCAACAATTCTTCCAATCCAATGGCTCAAGGTTTTGCACCGGCAACATCACCCTCTGGAGCTTCCTCTCCTGAAAATGTTACACACAATGTCTCTTAAGCACATTCTGACTCCGTTGACAATTCTGGTTAGATGCCTGTTAATCTTTTTGATACTTCTTTCAGTATTTTGTGGTTGCTGGATTCTATGCACTTGCTTGACGATGGCTTGATTGAACATAATTGTTCCCGTTTGTCTTTTTATGGCAAAAAGGGGGAGTAGTTGGATATTTTTTAGATGGAGTTAGTATTGACTATTTCTATTCTGCTGTGGATGTCCCTTATTATGGTACTATTATTATGGGAGTCTCGAATTCTCTCCTTTAGGGGGAGTTATGTTTTGCCAAAAATGCCAAAGGGGGAGATTGTTAATGCTATTGCGTGTTGGCATTATATTTTTGGCAAAAGATTATTTTTGGTTATATATATTTTTGGCAATTATATTCTTTTGGAATATATATTATTCTATCCTTCTATTTTGGAGATAATATTTGGCAGAATATTTCGTCAAATTCAAATGTGATTTGCTGGAAAAAGAATCGTAACAAACATAGTTCATATCCCTAATTATGTGGGATACTTTACTAAAATGTCATTGAAAGTGTTTCTGCGGTAATCTTACCAGGCAGAGTTTTTCGGATCCTTAAGCTGATTTCGTGGGATATGATCTTTTGAATGAAAAGTATGTTTCGAGAAGATATTGGTGAGAGAAACAGAATTGCACCTAGCCTTGATATAAAAGTCGTTTCTTTGTATGTTGAAGGTGCCGACGCTATTATTTGTGTTCGTGGAATCTCTCTATTGATCTCAGCGTCTTTATTCTTCACCCACGTTTCTGTGTGGTGTATGTGTTTAATTGATTCAGTCTTGTCAAAGACTGGTTTGTTGAAGCCTGTTCTGGGTGATCATATCCGAAGACCTTGTCAAGCGTCATAGACAGTGTCATAGGAATTTATTCTTGTGATTGTTATTTTTATCGTGGTCAAGGGGAGCTTGCCATCTTAGACAAGGGGAGCTTGTCACATTTAAGTCGAGGGGAGCTCGCAAAACAGTTTCACTAGTAGAGGTTGACGGAGGCGGCATCAAATATAAGAGGGAGTCTTATTTTGTTTTTAGTCCGAGTGTCTTGTAACCTTGGTTGAACTTGTGAAATGTTTTCATATCTGGGCGTGGCCCCGCAGATGTAGGTTGTTTGCTGAACTGCGTTAACAACCTCTTGTGTCGTTAATTTCCGCATTTTAATATTGTCCTATATCGTATTTATAAGTAGTGTCATACGAAGTGTTACAACACTTTATAACACGAAGTCACTAACCTTGATCTTTCAGAGATATTAAGTCTCCAAAGAGATTTTGCTCAGATTATCGAAGTGTGTTAGTGAAGCGAAATTTCTTTACTTCTCCAGTGAATGAGCGACTAATGGGCTTTAGTAACTTTAAATCAAAGTTACTGCCACCTCCTTTACGGTCCGCCTTTGCAGGGTGTACTTGGTTTGAGGATGGAAGCAACATATATGCCATATACTTTTCCGTCATGTTCATTAACTCATAATTTGCATTTTCATTTTTGCTGTCCTACACGTCCTAATCCTGGAGGTGGAGAGGAAACATGTGCTGAAACTGGAATTAACATATTCTTTAGCAAAGTATGAGACAAATTCTAGTATATTCTGATGACAGTGTGACAATTAATTATTTTGATTTACTTTTTCTAAGAAATTTTCTTCAGATTTTCAATTAAATTTGACATTTAAAAAAATCATATACAACTATAGGAAGCAACCACATTGCAAAACACAAGTTTTTTGCAGTGTTTTTGTTGATTGGTCGCGGGCCCGCCGTAATGAAGTATGTCCAAAATCTACTCTCTCTGAAGATCAAATTTTTTCTTGGGAAAAGTAAATGGCTTGGATACAGATAACCGGTCAATATCATGTTGATATAATCATATTCTATAATGAAATTTTCATCCATGTTGTGAAACCTCTGCGGGTTGAGATTGGCCCTGCTAGTCCTACTACAAAAACTAATAGACTTCCTGAGGGTTCCAGCAATCATGTGTTAGGTATCCTAATATGCAGAATTTTCAAAGAAAAACAATAACAAAAAACGCCCAATTTGCAGAGAAATTATAGAGCCCCTGCACTCTCCCACTCTTTCATAATCTTCTCCTCCCCATCACTCCGCCCCCTCCCCCCACATATATAACCTACTCGTAACAAACTCATAACCACTTTATTTAAAAGTATTTTCTAATCTACTTCTTAACTAATATATCCCTAACAATACCGACCGCCTAAAGTTTCACATTGTCCTCAAAGTGGAATTGGAAAATTGAACTGCCCTTCACCCAAAGAATCTCCTTCCTCTTCCTTGTTATTGCTGCAGTTACAGAGGAATGGCCGCTTGGTGATAATCGATCATTGCCACAATATCTCCTTCCCCTTCGCTGTTCTTGCAGGAAGTGCAGAGCATCCCTCAATGGAATTTGGTGAGAACTGTTGCAGCTCCGACGGCAGCTCGGTTTGTGCAGCAATTCCCGGCGTCTCTTCCTCTCTGTTCGGTGACTCCTTGGCCGAGACCTCATCCTCCTGGCAAACTAGTACTAACAAATCCTTGGCCTTGCACCTGTGACCATGAAAAAACCATTCATCGCAACGGTAACATAGACCTTTTTTCTCTCCTCAAGAGCAACTCGGCATCTGTCAATCGCCGGAGGGAAGACGCTGGTCGGAATGGATTTGCTGGGACCGACTTCCATTCTGTTGTGTGTACGCTGGCCGGACAGGACTCGCCAGGGTTGGATGCGGTGCGTACACCTCTGGAGATGACGACCCAGCTAGATGTGTGTACGCCTCTAGAGAAGACGATCTAGCTCGGGCTGAAGTTGCTGAGGCCGTCGCTCCGAGATGGCGTGGCTGGACCGCCCAACCGGGTTTGGAAGGTTCCTTTGCCTTCACCCTAGGGCCCGGTCCAACAAGGGACTGGCTGGAAGAAAGGAAGTGAGCTGACCCATGCCATTTCTTCCACGCCCAACCTGATGTTCTGCAGAAGTACGAGCTTGTCTTCCACTCGTTGCGCGACAAGCATTATCTGGGCGATGCCGTTTGGTCTCAAAACCAGAAGCTCCGCGCGAATCTCCTGCCGCAACCCGGTCATGAACTGTGCTTCCAGCATGTGCTCCGGTAGGTCGGAGAAGTGCGATGCGGCTCACTCAAACCTTTGGCGGTATTCCCTCACCGACTCTGTCTGCCTTAGTTGGAGAAATCTCTCCATTAAAGTTCTCTCCAGCGATGCTCGAAATCGTTTTAGCATAAGGTACCGGAAGTCAGTCCAGCTGCGGAACGGGCATCTCCGTTCTTCCCACTGGAACCATGCCAGTGCTTCACTCTCCAGATGAACTGCCACCCACTAGAGTCTCTCGGACTCGGAGAGAGATTGGAATATGAAGAAACTCTCCACCCAAAAAATCCAATCATCAAGGTCCCCTCCGGCGAACACCGGCATCTCCATTCGTTGGTTCAGATGTTCTTCTTTCCATCCCTTTATACTACCCCATGTCGGTCCTTGACAACTCGACTGATCCACCTGTTCGTCAGCGGCTTTCTATTTTCCTTTTTCCCATTGCCCTGGAGGTGCCGAATGTATAGCATCGGCCAGGGACTTCAGGTTCGCCATGACTGCAGCCATGGGAGGTTTCAACTCCTACAGACAGGCAATACTCTTCTTGACATTGTCTATTTCCTGCCATAACTCATTTTGAGCAATCTGGGCATCGCTCAAACTCGACTTCTCCAGCGCCTGTGAAGGTTTCTTCCCTGCCATTGCCCAGGTAATGTTGCTCTGATACCAATGTTAGATATCCTAATATGCAGAATTTCCAAAGAAAAACAATAACAAAAACGTCCACAGCCAACTCCCAATTTGCAGAGGAATTATAGAGTCTATGCACTCTCCCACTTTTTCCCAATCTTCTCCTCCCCATCACAACCACCCCCCCCCCCCCCCCCCCCCCCCCTTTTTCCCACATATATAACCTACTCGTAACAAACTCATAACCACTTTATTTAAAGGTATTTCCTAATCTACCCCTTAACTAATATGTAGCGCCCCGAGTTATCTGAACCCGGTTTGCTACGCAAGAAACTGAACCGAACTATGACTTTTTGGGAAATTTTAAAATTTCATTCAACGATCAGGAATTGACTCTTAAAACGTTAAAACTTGCAGCGGAAAAATCATCGTAAAAACAATATCTATTAAATAGTTAAAATATTCAAGGCAGTTTGTTGAAATAGAAAAAGAAAACAAAACACGTCGACCGATCACTAAACGACAAAAGTCTTTTACTCTCAAACAAAACAGAACACATTGACCGGTCACTAAACGACAAATTATTCTCAGCTCATATCTGCCAATAGAACAAACTACGTCTTCCAATCACTAGACGACAAAAAAATCCTCAATTCACATCTACCGATCGCAAAATGACAAATTTCTTCCTACATCATTCGGTTACCAAAACGACAAAGCTACTAAAGACTTATACCGAAGATATCTACCGATGGCTTCTACTGAAGACATCTTCCGATGGCTTTTTCTGAAGACATCTTCCGATTACAAAACGACAAATTCTAATACTCACATCCACCGATGGACTAAATCCACCGATAGACAAAACTCTCGACTTCTGCCGATAGACATCATGTACCGATAGATCAAAAATACTCAATGAAAACAACATAGCAACAATTTCACTATAAACAAAGAAAACTCTGACTACCAAAAGAACTTGAACATTTTACTAAAACCGTTCAAAACTACTTAAATCTGTGTACTACTCCAAAATTTGGTAAAAACCACTATTAAAACTAACAGAGTATCATTATCAGAAAGAGTCTCAAATTGTATTCAAAACATCAAAACTACTGCTGTCACTAAAACTCTCAACATATTTAAATTGAATCATGGTTCACTAAACCTTCTCATCTACTGACACCAGTTAAACCGCCCCATTAGTTCGCCAAGTCGAGGCATGAATGTGCTCCCCCAACCAGCCTATTCCTCAGCATACTCAGAAAACACATCTGCAGTCACTTCTTCACCTACATCACAAAACTCATCTATTAGCCTAATGCTAAGTAAGTAAAACAATAATGAAATGGAATGCTGAAACATAAATTCCTAAACATGCAGTTTCTACTTTCTCATCTCAGTTGCATATGCATTCGTTTCTGATCTGATCCCTCTGTGAAATTGGGAGTTGGATCACTTCTCCCAAAGTCATACATCCTCTCTCTTGATTAAGGGGCGGATTAGTTCCCTTAACAATTGTTCAGATCCCCCTGTGAAACTGGGGTTTGGATCACTTCCCCCAAAGTCATACATCATCTCTCTTGATTAAGGGGCAGATTAGTTCCCTTAACAACTGTTACAGTATGTTTATTTCTTACCATGCCATTTCATGTAAATTCATTTTCGCATAGTTTTCAAAATATGATGCATGACATACAAACATATTCAAGCATGCACAACCCTACTGTTTTGTGATGTAGGCCTGAAGACACAAGCATACTTTACTTACCTGGTCTCTTGGAGATTGTTGGAAAAGGCTACCTCGGGAGCTACTCAAACTTAAAACCATAGACAGGGTGCTAATTAGATCTTCTCTAAATTTCATTTCTGCTATTCAGAAATCTAAGGAAACTAGTTCGGGAGCTCAGTCCATCGTGCATTCCCGATTCACCACAAAACCCGAACTAGCTCGCACATACAGCATTCTCGATACACTCATTCTACCGCAAACAGATCTTCTAATGTACATTCTACTTTCATTATGATTCATCAGCAAGAAGGAAACTGAGGGAAAACTCACCTAGATAGACGAAGAATCTGGCTGGAAAAATCGCCGAGAGGGAGTCTGCTGAGCTACTGAATGCCGAAAGAGGTAATAAAACAGTGGCGGCTAAAACCCTTAACTGACTCCTTTTATTACACTAATGATTGCAAATTACGTCTTTGCCCATAGCAGCCAAGGCTTAACCTATTTAAACAACCAATCATAGACACTTAATTTCACAATGAGTAAAGGTTACTAAAGGAGATTATTAATTAAGGTGGACATTACCAGTTCCTACATAATATATCCCTAACATAATGATGGTGAGCGCTAACAAAATATCTGTAGTATTAATTTTGTGTTTTTTTGTCATGGATCCTGCTAAGCATTTCATAATATGGTTTTCTTCTCTCTTGTGGCCTATCAGCACCATGTCTTCGATCGCCCAAAAGATTTCCTTTCCCAAGTCTTCCTGATATGTCTCCCAAAAAAGTTTTTGCTGCACATAATGTATACGTCTCTCCGTTAAGATAATCAAAGGTACATAATTTATATAATTACTTGTGATTCGCATATAGACTTCTTCTGTTTTATTAGGGCCCTGAAATAAACTAAAAAGCACGTAGATATTTGTTTATGTAACTATGAGTCATTCCCTATCTGTTGTGCTCAATTTTAACATCCAAAATTTATTTTTTTTGGAGATTTAGTTTACTTTAATTTGTAAGAAGCTTTTTCGTACTATTTCTGTAACGCCCCGAGTTATCAGAACCCGGTTCGTTACCCAAAAGCCCGTACATTACTAAGATTTCTACTATATATATTTTTTTTAAAAAAAATAAACTTTAAAAACATTTAAATATTTGCAGCGGAAATTATTTGAATCACAACGAAGTTATACAAAACTACGAAATGCTGTTGAATGGTTAAGAAACAATCGGCAATTTGAAAATTCTAGTTTAAACAGCGAAGTACCAGAGAAGTCGTAGTAGTCAAACACATCTGCCGATTGATAAAGTCAACGGAAGAAGCAGAAAACAACCAAAATAGGAGACTCCTGCCGATGGCGTCAGTCGAATGAGAAACAAAGGACATCTCTCGGTAGACTGCATCTACCGGTGACTAAACGACAAAACGCACTCAACACCTTCCGATGACGTCAGCACGCATCTGCCGATGAGTATACCGAGACATCATCCGATGGACTTAGACTCTACATCTTCCGATGACGTCAGCTCGCATCTGCCGATCACTAAACGTCAACGTTGTACCCACTCATACCGGTAGGGCAAATCCTACATCTTCCGATGACTATTCCTACGGCATCTCCCGATAGACAACAACAACATCCACCGATAGACATCGTCTACCGATAGAAAACAGAATACATTTCAACTACTCCTCACTGTACTCACACAACACTAGTTACAGAAAGGAATTCGTTTGCTTTTCCGAGACCATTCAGAAATAGCTCAACCATGGCATTTACCAAAATCCAGTAATAAACATTTAAAACTCAACAGATTACAGTTAACCGAAGAAAAATCTCAAAACGTGTTCAAAGTATTGAAACCACTACTGTTATGGAGACTTAACATTTCTAAGTTTAAACGCTGTCAACTAAACCTTCTCACCAACAGACATCAGTTAAGCCGCCCCATCAGCTGCCAAATTGTTACAAAGATGCACTCCACAACCAGCCTAGTCCTCGGCAGACTCAGTAACACACCTGCTATCACTTCTTCACCTACATCACAAAACTCATCTATTAGCCTAATGCTAAGTAAGTAAAGCAATCAAGAAATGAAACAACAAAATATAAATTCCTAATATGCAATTTCTACTTTCTCAACTCAGTTGTTCATGCTTCGTTTATGTTCAGATCCCCCTGTGAAATTGGGAGTTGGATCAACTCTCCCAAAGTGCATACATCCCTGTCTCATTAAGGGGTGGATTAATTCCCTTAACAGTGAAACTGATTCCTCTGTTCAGATCCCCCTGTGAAATTGGGAGTTGGATCAACTCTCCCAAAGTGCATACATCCCTGTCTCATTAAGGGGCGGATTAGTTCCCTTAACAGTGAAACTGATTCTCATGACTGTTTCAATATGTTCATTCCTTACCATGCCAATCATGCTTTCAGATTCATTTTCGTATGTTTTTTAAAAAAAAACATGATGCATAGAATACAAGTACACACAAATAATCATAATCCTAACGTTTTGTGATGTAGGCCCGAAGGCACAAGCAAACTTCACTTACCTGGCCTCCTGGAAAAACTTGGTTGCAAGCTACTTCGGATATTACTCAAACCTAAAACCATAGACAAAGCAAACATTAAGTTTCTTCTAATCTTCATTCTAAACCACTAGAAATCTAAGGGAAACTGATTTGGGAACTCTAGTCATGGTGCATTCCCGATTTCAACTCATAAACCGAAACTAGCACTCGCATACCGCATTCTCAAAACTTCATTTATCAACCCTCCTACCAACGATAGTTACAATGTAGCAAGAAATAGAAGCAAAACTCACCTAGTTCAGAGGAAATCGCTGGAAGAATCGAAGAGGATCTCCTATCGCGCTCTGCTAAGCTGAGGGGCTGAGGGTGGAAGAGGAAATGAAATGAAACAGTGGCGGCTACTTCATTAACACTTCCCTTAAATACGCTATCCATTTCTTCCAAATTGCTAATTACTCTTCTGTCCTTGCATAGTTATTAATTAACCCTATCACTTTCTTTCCAAAATTTACACAACAGCTAATACATCCTATGGGATAATTTAAATGTGGCTTAATAGAACCGAGTGTTACAATCTACCCTCCTTAAAGAAATTTTGTCCTCAAAATTTAGTACCTGAATAATTCTGGATACTGGTCCATCATGTCTTGCTGGCGCTCCCAGGTTGTCTCCTCCATGTTCTGGTTGTGCCATAAGACTTTCATTAGTGGAACTTCCTTGTTGCGCAATACCTTCACTGCATAGTCCAAGATCCTTACAGGTTTCTCCTCATATGCAAGAGTAGGAAGAACCTCGATGTCCTGCTGTTCCACAATCTGCTATGGATCTCTTACACACTTCTTTAACATAGAAACATGGAACACATTGTGGATTCCTTCCATAGAAGTTGGTAGTTGCAACTGGTAAGCTGCTCTCCCAACTCTCTTTTGAATAGCGAATGGTCCAATGAATCTGGGGTTCAACTTTCCTCTCTTTCCAAATCTCACAACTCCTTTGAATGGTGACACCTTGAGAAAGACTTCATCACCAATCACAAATTCCAATTCTCTACGCCTGCAATCTGCATAACTCTTCTGCCGACTCTGAGCTGCCAAATTCTCTGTCGGATGAGGGTAACCTTCTCAACAGTTTGTTGCACAATATCAGGACCAAGCAACTGTGCTTCTCCAACTTCATCCCAGTACAAAGGTGATCTGCACTTTCGCCCATACAATGCTTCATATGGTGCCATTCCTATTGTTGCCTGGAAACTGTTATTATAAGAGAATTCTACTAGGGATAGGTACATGCTCCAAGAGCCTTGAAAATCCAATACACATGCACGGAGCATATCTTCCAATGTTTGAATAGTCCTTTCCGATTGTCCGTCTGTTTGTGGGTGGAAAGCTGTGCTAAAACTAAGTTGTGTTCCCATAGCCTTGTGCAAACTTTTCCAAAACTTAGATGTGAATCTGGAGTCTCGGTCTGAAACTATAGAACTTGGAACTCCATGCAATCTGACAATCTCTTGCATGTACAATTCGGCAAGCTGATCCATTGAGTAAGTTGTCTTGATTGGCAGAAAATGAGCAGATTTGGTTAGACGGTCAACTATAACCCAAATTGCATCGTGCCCCTTTGTTGTTCTAGGTAATCCAACAACAAAATCCATTGTTATTTGCTCCCATTTCCATTCAGGGACTGGTAAGGGTCGCAATGCTCCTGAGGGTCTCTGATGCTCGGCCTTAATCTGCTGACAGCACAAACACGATCCTACATATTCTGCCACACTTCTCTTCATGCCTGGCCACCAATGATGTTGTTTAAGATCCTTATACATCTTTGTACTCCCAGGGTGGACAGAAAATCTGGAAAAATGCGCTTCAGAAAGAATCTCATCCCGAAGTTCCTTAATGGCAGGAATAAACCATCTACTTCTAAACTTAAGGATCCCATCAGCAAAATAGTTAAAATTCGATTTGTCCGTAGAATCCATGCTTGACTTGTACTTGTTACACTCAACATCATTCGTCTGAGCTTCCTTTATTTTTCAAGAATGGTAGGCTTTAAGGTTATGGCTGAAAGTATAGCTGACACACTAGATACTGCTTCAAGATCAAACTTTTGGAATTCTGACTCTAAAGCTAATGGCATACTGAAATTTATAGCTGGGGTTGATGTTGTTACTCTACTCAAGGCGTCAGCCACTACATTTGCCTTGCCGGGATGATATTTAATCTCAAAATCGTAGTCCTTGACAAATTCCAACCATCGTCGTTGCCTCATGTTTAGCTCCTTTTGTGTGAAAATATACTTCAGACTTTTATGATCTGAAAATATTTCACAAGGCTGTCCGTATAAGTAGTGCCTCCAAATCTTAAGTGCAAATACTATAGCAGCTAATTCTAAATCATGGGTAGGGTAATTCTTCTCATGAGTTTTTAACTGTCTAGAGGCATAAGCTATGACCTTACCATCTTGCATTAACACACATCCAAGACCAATCTTGGAAGCATCACAGTAAATACTAAATTTACCATCCTCAGTTGGAAGGGTTAAAATTGGAGCATTGGTTAGTTTCTGTTTCAAGGTCGTGAAACTATGTTCACATTCATCCGTCCATATATACTTCACATTTTTCCTGGTTAACTTAGTAAGGGGTGTAGCAATCTTAGAAAATCCTTCGATGAACTTTCTGTAATACCCTGCTAGTCCAAGAAAACTTCGAATATCAGTAGCACTCTTCGGTTGGGGCCACTCCCTAACTGCTTGAACTTTTGCTGGATCAACAGATATGCCGTCCCCAGAGATGACATGTCCTAAAAAGTAGACTTGGTCCAACCAGAACTCACACTTAGAAAACTTGGCATAAAGTTGGTGCTGCCTTAGTAATCCTAATACCAAGCTCAAATGCCTTGCATGCTCATCCTTAGTTCTAGAATAGATTAGAATATCATCGATAAACACTATGACAAACTTATCCAAGTATTCATAAAACACTCTATTCATAAGATCCATGAAGGCTGCTGGTGCATTTGTCAAACCAAAAGACATAACCAAAAACTCATAATGTCCATACCTTGTGCGGAAGGCAGTCTTTGGGATATCTTCAGATCTTACCTTCAGTTGGTAATAACCGGATCTAAGGTCAATCTTAGAGAAAACTCTTGCACCCATAAGCTGGTCAAATAAGTAATCAATCCTCGGCAAAGGGTACTTGTTCTTGACAGTTAACTTATTCAACTCTCTATAATCGATGCACATACGCATTGATCCATCTTTCTTTTTGACAAAAAGGACTGGTGCACCCCATGGTGAAAAGCTAGGGCGTATGAACCCTTTATCCAACAATTCCTCCAACTGTTTCTTTAATTTATTAAGTTCTGTTGGTGCTAATCTATATGGATTCTTAGACACATGCTCGGCTCCGGGGTAAACATCTACAACAAATTCAATTTCTCTATCTGGTGGCAAACCAGGGAGGTCATCTAAGAATACTTCGGGGAAGTCTTGGACAATTAGGACATTCTGAGGATTTACTTTTCCTACAAGCTGTGTGTCTAAAACGCTAGCTAGGAAACACAAATACTCTCCACACAGGGGAGGCCTTGTGTTAATAGAAGTCATCACAGACATTTCCTTACTCTTCTTTGAAGCTTGAAAGGTATGCTTCAAACTACCAGGGGGTTGGAAGCTGACTATTCCAGTCCTACAATCTATTGTGGCATGATGTTTAAACAACCAGTCCATTCCTAGGATCACATCAAATCCTATTATATCCATAATTATAAGATCAGCAGGTAGACTTACATTCCCTACTAACACATTACTGCCAAGCATCACTTGGTTAGAGTGCATGCGTTCACCAGAAGGCAATGCAACATTAAACACATGCATGGAAGGGGCAAACTGTACATCTAACTGATGTGCCAACGATCCCGAACCGTCAAACATGAACCAAGGTATGAATTCTAACTATTTTATATACTAATTGGTTTGTGAGTTTTGTAGGTTAAAAATTCTTCTCAAAGCTTGGAATGACTAAAGGAAGAGGGAATTTGTCTTCCCTTTATCAAATTTTGTAACCGAGTTCTTTATTTGTTTTTAAGTTTATGACACTATGGGTTTTTCTTAATCCTTATTTATTGGCCACTTGTAGCCAATTTTATTGTTAGATTATTTGGTTAAATTGTTTAGGGTTTGGAAATTTTAAGTGAACTTGCCATGCCTGGAGCCAACTGCTGATGTGGAGCTGCTGATGTGGCCGAGCACAACGGCTACATTTTTGAAGAAGCATCTCCAACGGCTCTTGCTTTCTCCCGAAGCCTTCCCTTGATATTTAAGCTTTTCCCTTTGGTTATTGTAATTAGTTTTTTTATCAATATTTGGAATTTACAGAAGAGTTTCTTCTTGTTCGGAGCATCCTCCGTGTGGGTTTTTCCCACGGTCTTCATTGGCGCGAGACACCATGGATGACCACCAAATTGTGCCTCAAGCTTCACGGTTGCTTGGAGGTACTCTTTCCCTTGCCTTCTCTCCCTCTGCCAAAAGCTGGAGTCGAAAAGGAGGAAGGAGGAAACCCGTGCCCTTAAGCTGTGATTTCTCCTCGGCAACGAGGGACTTCTTTCCAAAGGCGCAGAGTTGCGCATCGCACTGCCTTTGGACCAGCCACGGGTCTTCATTTACATTTCCCTCGGCCTCTTCTGAGGACGAAGCATTACGCGTAGGGCAGCCTAGTTGCTGGAAGCACTCCTCCCATCATGGTGGAGCTCTTCGCCGAAGGTACAGGGAACACCTTTCGGCCGGCTCGGCTTCCTTTCGCCGTCCATCTCCTCCACAACGCTTCCTTCAATCCAAACGGCCTTTTCTGAGGCGTTACCCAACTCACCCATCTCTCCATTTCGACGGTATCAATTTTCTCATCTCCTACGCAATTTTCGATTTTTCCTCTGTTTTAGCGACTGTTTGGAGTGTTCTTTGGTTTCTCCAAAGAACACCGAACCTTGCTGCTTAATATAGTCTTCCGCATGCGTCTTAGGTCCCAGAAGTCCATCACTAACTTAATGGCAAAAGCAGATGCTATAAATGAATGTGTTGCACCAGAATCTATTAAAGTAAAAGCAGGCACAGAGTTGATCAATATTGTACCTGACACCACAGCAGGCTGTTCTTCATCCCCCGACTCCACCATGGAGAAAATTCTTGGTTTAATCATAGCAGGGCCACTCTTAGGAACTAGACAGTCTCTACTAATGTGACCAACCTTGTTACAGCTGTAGCATCTGGTGACTTTAGGCTTCGAGCACTCTTTGTATGTGTGTCCAACCTCCTCACAGTTGAAACACTTCCCAAAGCCCAGTATGCATTCACCTGGGTGGTTCTTCAAACATTTAGGACACTGGGGAAATTTCCTGACATTCTGTACCTTCCCTCCTGATCCCTGGCTATTTTGGCCTTCACTTGGCCTCTTCGTTCCTCTCTGTTGGTGTGGCTAGTTAAACCTTTGTGGGACCTCTCTTGGCCTAGCACACAACCTCTCAGCTTCTTCCACTTCCAGAGCAGTGGACACAACCTCGCTGAATGTCAAGCCTTTAATACCACAGAATTTAACACCCCGGTGAATTTCTGGCTTCAATCCATGAATAAATTTGAACACTTTATCCTCGTCTTTGTGAGCAAAATGTCCAGCAAACCTGGACAGAGATTCAAATTGCCTACTGTATTCAGCCACTGACCCTGTCTGCTTCAAGTTCAAGAATTCCAATTTCTTTGCTGTCTGGACTGTGCTGCTGAAATACTTCCCGTAGAAAATGTCTTTGAATTGCGACCAAGGCATCGCCAAAACATCAGTGGTGGTCTCTACTGTTTCCCACCAGAGTTGAGCTTCACCAGCTAAATGAAAGGTTGCCAACGTGACCTTGTCTCCTTCTCCTATATTGGCACACCTAAACATACTTTCAATCTTTCTAAGCCATCCTTCAGCAATAACCGGATCAGATGACTGTCCATCAAACGTGAGTGGCCTTAGCCTCCGGAATCTATCTCCAGAATGTTCACTGCTAGAACCCGAGTTGGCACTTCCTTGTGCTTCCCGGTTCAATAACACTCCTAGCTGGTCAGACTGTTGACGCACTATATCAGTCTACTGACGCATCAATTCGGTCAGCTGTCTGATCACACTAGGCTCCTCTTCGTTTCTCACATTTGGTATTTCTCTAGGCACTCTAGGTCTCCCTGGGCGTCTGGCCATTTTACTAAATTCCTGCACAGGGTTATTTACACTCTTAAATATCTATGAACTAAGGGTAACATAAACACTTACAGTTGTTGAAGTACTTCCATGCAACGATCGGCACTGATGAGTAATCTTTTGAACGGTTTAACTGAATGTCTCTGATACCATACTGTAACGCCCCGAGTTATCAGAACTCGGTTCGTTACCCAAAAGCTCGTACATGACTAAGATTTCAACTATATATATTTTTTTAAAAAAAAATAAACTTTAAAAACATTTAAATATTTGCAGCGGAAATTATTTGAATCACAACGAAGTTATACAAAACTACGAAATGCTGTTGAATGGTTAAGAAACAATCGGCAATTTGAAAATTCTAGTTTAAACAGCGAAGTACCAGAGAAGTCGTAGTAGTCAAACACATCTGCCGATTGATAAAGTCAACGGAAGAAGCAGAAAACAACCAAAATAGGAGACTCCTGCCGATGGCGTCAGTCGAATGAGAAACAAAGGACATCTCTCGGTAGACTGCATCTACCGGTGACTAAACGACAAAACGCACTCAACACCTTCCGATGACGTCAGCACGCATCTGCCGATGAGTATACCGAGACATCATCCGATGGACTTAGACTCTACATCTTCCGATGACGTCAGCTCGCATCTGCCGATCACTAAACGTCAACGTTGTACCCACTCATACCGGTAGGGCAAATCCTACATCTTCCGATGACTATTCCTACGGCATCTCCCGATAGACAACAACAACATCCACCGATAGACATCGTCTACCGGTAGAAAACAGAATACATTTCAACTACTCCTCACTGTACTCACACAACACTAGTTACAGAAAGGAATTCGTTTGCTTTTTCGAGACCATTCAGAAATAGCTCAACCATGGCATTTACCAAAATCCAGTAATAAACATTTAAAACTCAACAGATTACAGTTAACCGAAGAAAAATCTCAAAACGTGTTCAAAGTATTGAAACCACTACTGTTATGGAGACTTAACATTTCTAAGTTTAAACACTGTCAACTAAACCTTCTCACCAACAGACATCAGTTAAGCCGCCCCATCAGCTGCCAAATTGTTACAAAGATGCACTCCACAACCAGCCTAGTCCTCGGCAGACTCAGTAAACACACCTGCTATCACTTCTTCACCTACATCACAAAACTCATCTATTAGCCTAATGCTAAGTAAGTAAAGCAATCAAGAAATGAAACAACAAAATATAAATTCCTAATATGCAATTTCTACTTTCTCAACTCAGTTGTTCATGATTCGTTTCTGTTCAGATCCCCCTGTGAAATTGGGAGTTGGATCAACTCTCCCAAAGTGCATACATCCCTGTCTCATTAAGGGGCGGATTAATTCCCTTAACAGTGAAACTGATTCCTCTGTTCAGATCCCCCTGTGAAATTGGGAGTTGGATCAACTCTCCCAAAGTGCATACATCCCTATCTCATTAAGGGGCGGATTAGTTCCCTTAACAGTGAAACTGATTCTCATGACTGTTTCAATATGTTCATTCCTTACCATGCCAATCATGCTTTCAGATTCATTTTCGTATGTTTTTTTAAAAAAAAAACATGATGCATAGAATACAAGTACACACAAATAATCATAATCCTAACGTTTTGTGATGTAGGCCCGAAGGCACAAGCAAACTTCACTTACCTGGCCTCCTGGAAAAACTTGGTTGCAAGCTACTTCGGATATTACTCAAACCTAAAACCATAGACAAAGCAAACATTAAGTTTCTTCTAATCTTCATTCTAAACCACTAGAAATCTAAGGGAAACTGATTTGGGAACTCTAGTCATGGTGCATTCCCGATTTCAACTCATAAACCGAAACTAGCACTCGCATACCGCATTCTCAAAACTTCATTTATCAACCCTCCTACCAACGATAGTTACAATGTAGTAAGAAATAGAAGCAAAACTCACCTAGTTCAGAGGAAATCGCTGGAAGAATCGAAGAGGATCTGCTATCGCGCTCTGCTAAGCTGAGGGGCTGAGGGTGGAAGAGGAAATGAAATGAAACAGTGGCGGCTACTTCATTAACACTTCCCTTAAATACGCTATCCATTTCTTCCAAATTGCTAATTACTCTTTTGTCCTTGCATAGTTATTAATTAACCCTATCACTTTCTTTCCAAAATTTACACAACAGCTAATACATCCTATGGGATAATTTAAATGTGGCTTAATAGAACCGAGTGTTACAATTTCAATGTTACCTTACTTATTCAAAGAAGTTTTGTATGTTGTTGGTGGCAAATAGAGGTCATGGGGAACTCATTTGTGGGCCTCTGTCATTGAGGATCTTTAAAAGAAAGCAGATTTTAATCATTAAAAGAATCATTTTTAAAAAATAATGGAGGGAACACGTAACAATCACAATTTTTCATGCTTAAACTAATGTAGAATGTAGATGTCAATTGAAAACCACTTGCCATTTTGGCTATGAAGATTTTTGAATGCGTGAATCATGCTGAGGAATATCAGTTTACTTTTCAAGTATGAGGTTTTCGATTTTGCATTTTTTGCAAGGTTTTTGCCATCAAAGTTTATTTATTTATTTTAATATTTTACTGCTGTTTTTCCAATAGATGGATGCCTTAATTTCACACAGCTCCAAAAGCTATTATGCTTGTGTAGGAGAGAGTACTCATGCATATCAGAACCCTTCTAAAGACTTGACTGCCTTAAACAACCACTTAAATGCTTCTCCTAACCATATCTCCTTCAATGTACAGCACTATACTCCATTTTCGCCTTTTTCTATATATTGTGAAATAAAGTTATATGCTTGAGAAACTGAACTTGTACTTCTAGAGTACATACTTTTTTCGTACTTTCTTCAAAATCTCTGTTTGTCATACCAAAAAAGGACTCGGAAGCTCCATGGAACGATTTTGACGATGTAGATGTTGGTTTGGTGAGTGATTCAATGGTCGCCAACAGCCTTTACCTTCAAAATGGGAGCTGTGCATCTTTGTTGGGCACGCTAATTATATCGGAACAACCTGACTTCTGATTGTTGGGTGTTTATGAGATCGTTGACCGACTGCACATTCACTTATTGTTCTGCCCATTCACTTATTGTTCTGCACAAAGTCTTCTATGAAGACTCCAAAATTTATGATACCCACGTGATGTGGCTCAATTTGTCAAAATCTTATTGGTGCACAATTGATAATTGTTAAGTTGATGGAACTTGATATTAATGAAATAAAAAGAAAAAGGAAGAGGCTCCTCTCTCTGCCCGACTACCATTACGAAGTTTTCTCCATCAAAATTTCACTGAAGAGAAAAAGGGTTAAGGGAGAGAAAAGCATCCTTGTATTTTGCTTGCATGGATTCAGGTAATTTTCTTTCTTTGTTAACATAAAGTATGTGAAAATCAATTGCTTCAACATCCTGCAGTTTCTCTATAATGAATGAAAGTGGAAATATAAACTATCATGTTTATAGTTTTTCTAGCTATTATCATTGCTATCATCATTTTTCTGTGAAAGAAATTGAGAAACTAGTATGATATAGCTAACATCGTTTGTCTGTGAAAGAAATTGAGAAAATAGTATGATATAAATAAAGCAAACATAGTATACATGTGGTATCAGAGCAAGAGTTTTCGAACAATTGATTTTCCATAATGAATAATTGCAGGTTTATTAGCTGCATGATGATTGTTTTCTGTAAAAATAAAGATAGAAATATTTCATATTTACTGTTCATGACCGATTTCACTATTCACGCCGGAGTTACTGTTCACTCGATTACTGTTCACCAGCAAATTTCGGTGTTACTGTTCATGGCCGATTTTACTGTTCATTCCGGCCGATTTTACTGTTCATTCCGGCCAATTACTGTTCATTAAAAAATATATATATATTTGAATAGATAAAATAATTCTTGATGTGAAGATTATTTTATTTAATGATAAATATGACAATTATGTTTTGTCATTGTTAATTGTTTATATGAATGTTATTATTTAATTTGATATCTAAATTATGATGATTTGTTAGTCATCAAAGTGGCCGAATCAGAATGTTTTATAAGATATAAAATTAAATAAATTCAATTACTCATGTTTTATGTGATGCTCGATAATGAAATGACATGATAAGACTTATATTTGTGACATGAGTATAATGATTTTCATGATTATAAAATAGTTTGAATCGCCCAAAGGTTGATTGGTTATTTTATAATGATGAATATAATTGTAGTAAATTAATATGCTTTGATTAGGTGTGTTTAGTATATCCAAAGATAACAAACATGTCTATTTCGAGTATGTTAATTACCAATTATGTGAAATTAAATTGAGCATCAATTATGTGTATGATTGTATATTGTTGTGTCACCTAAAGGAGAACTTCAATATATATTTATGATTGTCTGATTGCATTATGACTCAAAGCATTAATGAATGAGCGTGTTTTATATTTTACAGCATCTATTCCTGTAGCTCTTCATTCGCAAGCCGCGTCTGTTGTAAAGTTTTCTGATCTAAATTTCTCTGAATGGTGTGAACAAATTCAGTTTCACCTTGGTGTTCTGGATCTTAATTTGACACTTCTTACTGAGAAACCAGCTACTATTACTGAATCTAGTAGTGCTGATCAGAGATCTTCCTATAACGCTTGGGAAAGATCAAACAGATTGAGCCTGATGTTTATGCGAATGACTGTAGCCAACAACATCAAATCTACATTTTCGAAGACTGAAAATGCTAAGGAATTTATGAAATTTGTGGAAGAATGTTCTCAGTCAGAATCGGCTGATAAATCACTTGCTGGAACACTGATGGGTACTTTGACCACCATGAAGTTTGATGGTTCACGTACCATGCATGAACATGTCGTTGAAATGACGAATATGGCAGCAAGATTAAAGAACATGGGAATGGAAGTGAATGAGAACTTCCTTGTGACATTTATCCTGAACTCCTTGCCTCCTCAATATGGCCCATTTCATATGAGCTATAACACAATGAGGACTAAATGGAATGTGCATGAATTGCAAAGTATGCTCATTCAGGAAGAAGCAAGGCTAAAGAAACCAGGAATTCAAGCTGTCAATCTCATGAATTATGAAGGAGCTGGAAAGAAACCAGGAAAGAAAGGTGGAAAGGGTAAGAAAGGACTATCATCGGTTGCTCAGTCCTCTTTCCAAAGCCACAAGAAAGAACATAAGAAAGATAAGTGTCATTTCTGTGGAAAACAAGGACACTATCAGAAAGATTGCCTGAAACGTAAGGCATGGTTCGAAAAGAAAGGTAAGTCTAGTGCTTTAGTATGTTTCGAATCAAATTTAACTGAAGTTCCTTGTAATACTTGGTGGATTGATTCTGGTTGTACTACTCACGTTTCTAATACGATGCAGGGATTCCTTACGACCCAAACCATAAGCCCAAATGAAAGATATATTTATATGGGCAATCGGGTGAAAGTTCCAATTGAAGCTATTGGAACTTACCGGTTAATGTTGGACACCGGACATCAATTAGATCTTTTTCAAACTGTTTATATTCCATCTGTTTCTCGTAATTTAGTTTCATTATCGAAACTTGATACAGCTGGATATTCCTGTATGTTTGGGAATGAATGTTTCAGTTTATATAAAGATAATGTTCTTATTGGTACTGATATTTTGTATGATGGTTTGTACAAGTTAAATCTTGATCATTGTTTTGCTGGATCTTTTTTAATTGAACATCGTAATGTAGGAATGAAACGTGGTATAATGAATGAATGTTCTGCTAATTTGTGGCATAAACGATTAGGTCATATATCCAAAGAAAGAATGGAAAGATTGATAAAGCAAGCAATCCTTCCAAGTTTGGATTTTACTGATCTAAATATTTGTGTTGATTGTATTAAAGGCAAACAAACAAGAAACACAAGTAAGAAAGCAGCCACAAGAAGCAAACAGCTCCTTGAAATCGTACACACCGATATATGTGGTCCATTTGATGTTCCATCTTTTGGTGGAGAAAGGTATTTTATCACCTTTATTGATGATTTTTCACGTTATGGATATATCTATCTACTGAATGAAAAATCTCAGTCAATAAACGCTCTTGAAGTGTTTATTACTGAGGTTGAAAGACAATTAGATAGAAAAGTGAAAATTATGAGATCTGATAGAGGTGGTGAATATTATGGCAGTTATGATGAAAATGGACAACATCCAGGTCCATTTGCTAAATTCCTAGAAAGTCGTGGTATTTGTGCGCAATACACAATGCCAGGAACACCAGAACAGAATGGTGTTGCAGAAAGGCAAAATCGTACATTAATGGATATGGTTAGGAGTATGTTAAGTAATTCTTCTTTACCCTTGTCATTGTGGATGTATGCTTTAAGGACTGCTGTATACTTATTAAACAGGGTTCCTAGTAAAGCAGTTTCAAATACTCCATTTGAACTGTGGACAGGAAGGAAACCTAGTTTAAGGCATCTGCATGTTTGGGGTTGCCCAGCAGAAGTAAGAATTTATAAGCCACATGAAAGAAAACTGGATGCAAGAACAACCAGTGGTTTCTTCATTGGTTATCCAGAAAAATCAAAAGGGTATAGATTTTACTGTCCTAGCCATAGTACAAGAATAGTTGAAACTGGGAATGCTAGGTTCATTGAAAGTAGTGACATCAGTGGGAGTTTGGAACCACGTAAAGTGGAAATTAAAGAAGTTAGGGTGCAAGTACCAATACCTATGACTTCTGCTTAAGTTGTTGTTCCAACAGTTGATGATCGTATCCATGACGTACACGAACAACAAATTAATGATCAAACTCCACATAATGAGGTTGTCACAAATGAACCTATAAGAGATGAACCACTTGAAATACCATTAAGACGATTTGTAAGAGAAAGAAGATCTGCTATTTCGAATGATTATGTGGTTTATCTTCAAGAGTCCGAATGTGAGTTAGGACTTGATGATGATCCAGTTTCGTTTTCACATGCCATGGAAAGTGAAAATTCTGATAAATAGTTAGATGCCATGAAAGATGAGTTAAAATCAATGGAACAGAATGAAGTCTGGGAATTAGTCGAATTGCCGGAAGGTTGTAAAAGAGTTGGGTGTAAATGGGTTTTGAAAACCAAACGCGACTCTAATGGCAATATCGAACGAAATAAAGCCAGACTTGTTGCCAAAGGTTTTACTCAGAAAGATGGTATTGATTACAAAGAAACCTTTTCTCCTGTTTCGAAAAAGGATTCTTTCAGAATTATTATGGCAATGGTAGCTCATTATGATTTAGAGCTTCATCAAATGGATGTGAAAACTGCTTTTTTAAATGGGAATTTAGATGAATAAGTTTATATGGATCAACCTGAAGGTTTTGTCATTAAAGGACAAGAACACATGGTGTGTAAACTAAAGAAATCAATATACGGACTTAAACAAGCTTCCCGACAATGGTATCTTAAGTTTAACGATATCATCACCTCCTTTGGATTTAAGAAAAACATCGTTGAACGATGTATATATCTAAAGGTCAATGGGAGTAAGTTTATATTTCTGATTCTGTATGTTGATGATATCTTGCTAGCTACTAATGATCTTGGTTTAATGTATGAAACCAAGAAATATCTCGATAGAAACTTTGAAATGAAAAATATGGGAGAGACATCCTTTGTGATTGGAATTGAAATATTCCGGAATAGATCACAAGGATTGTTGGAATTGTGTCAGAAAACATATATTAATAAAGTTCTAGAGAGAATGGAAAAATGTTCAGCAAGTGTTGTTCCAATTTAAAAAGGAGATAAATTTAATCTCAATCAATGTCCAAAGAATGAATTGGAACGTACACAAATGAAAGACATTCCTTATGCATCAATTGTGGGTAGTTTGATGTATACACAGACTTGTACTAGACCCGACATTAGTTTTGCTGTCGGAATGCTGGGACGGTATCAAAGTAATCCAGCCATAGAGCATTGGAAAGCTGCAAAGAAAGTATTGAGGTATTTACAAGGAACGAAAGATCACATGCTCACTTACAGACGATCTGATCATCTTGAAGTGATTGGATATTCAGATTCAGATTATGCAGGATGTGTGGATACCAGAAAATCTACGTTTGGCTATTTGTTTCTTTTAGCCGATGGTGCAATCTCATGGAAGAGTGCGAAGCAGTCTGTCACTGCTACGTCTACTATGGAGGCTGAGTTTGTAGCATGCTTTGAGGCTACTATTCAGGGTTTATGGCTGCGGAATTTTATTTCAGGACTTGGAATTGTTGACAGTATTGTCAAGCTGCTGAAAATTTATTGTGATAATTCTGCAGCAGTCTTCTTTTCTAAAAACGACAAGTATTCCAAAGGTGCTAAACATATAGAATTGAAATACTTGGCCGTTAAAGAAGAAGTTCAGAAACAGAGGGTGTCGATTGAACACATAAGCACCAACCTTATGATTGCTGATCCGTTGACTAAAGGATTGCCACCGAAGACATTTACAGAACATGTCGAACGTATGGGCATTTCTGGAAGTTAACTTTATGTTTATGTCTGTGTTCTTTATGTCATTAGCACTCTTGAGCTCCTTATTGATAGTTCTGATATACACTTATGTATCCTGTTTGTTTATGTTGAATGCATGCATAATGACATTATGAACTGATGAAGTCATAAACAGGATTTGTCTTTGAGAAAGACACTAATGTGGACTATTATGGTATTCCTTTTAGTGATGATGTTGAGTATAAAATTAGTATGTGATGCATAGAAGGAACTGTGTCGTTATAATTGACATATGACCGCTATGATCTATATTAGTCATATATGCCATAATGATGTTATATTTGCTCAATATTATGATGGATTTTATAGATTATGACCATTGAGCTAAGTGGGAGAATGTTGGGTGTTTATGAGATCGTTGACCGACTGCACATTCACTTATTGTTCTGCCCATTCACTTATTGTTCTGCACAAAGTCTTCTATGAAGACTCTATGAAGACTCCAAAATTTATGATACCCACGTGATGTGGCTCAATTTGTCAAAATCTTATTGGTGCACAATTGATAATTGTTAAGTTGATGGAACTTGATATTAATGAAATAAAAAGAAAAAGGAAGAGGCTCCTCTCTCTGCCCGACTACCATTACGAAGTTTTCTCCATCAAAATTTCACTGAAAAGAAAGAGGGTTAAGGGAGAGAAAAGCATCCTTGTATTTTGCTTGCATGGATTCAGGTAATTTTCTTTCTTTGTTAACATAAAGTATGTGAAAATCAATTGCTTCAACATCCTGCAGTTTCTCTATAATGAATGAAAGTGGAAATATAAACTATCATGTTTATAGTTTTTCTAGCTATTATCATAGCTATCATCGTTTTTCTGTGAAAGAAATTGAGAAACTAGTATGATATAAATAAAGCAAACATAGTATACACTGATTATGTCCTGTCTTGTACATAAATCTTTCTTCTCTAACTTAAAATATTTGTCTTAAGCTGATGACACTTGGGATTGTAGGCGAGTCATATTGTTGTATAAAAGCTATTACTTACCACTCATGCATGTTTTAGGCATCAAAAGACATGAAATTAATAAAGCTCTTTTTCTTCCTGTTTCTTTCTACAAAAATATCGGGTCAGTCTATTGCCTGCTGTTGTCACAAGCGTAATTGCTGCTGTAGCGTTAAACATGCGAGCTCTAAAATTGAAGACTAATGAAGACTAATCATGTGTCTCAACCTTTTTTCTAATTATCTAGCCGGTGAATTCAATTGAATTTTTCATTTAGTTAATTGCTTGATTATCTAGACTATCACCAACTAAAGTAATGATTCTAATAAACAACCCAATAAATTTAGTAAATTCAATCAGTATTTTGTTTCATTTGGAACATTGATGAAAATGTAAATAATTTGATTATTGAATAACTCGAGTATCCGTGGAGAAACCGAGTCTTGATGAGCACCTTTACCCCTGGATGGCTAATATATTTAAGCTCGTTATGTGTTGTTATACTTCTATTGGCTAAGAATTCCATTCAGATTTGCAAAAAATAAAACTAAACTTGATTTTTCTAGATTCTATAATCGATGATGGACCAAATTTCATGGTGACTTTGGACCCATTTTTGTCGACCGGACCCCTAATAACAATGTCCACTCTCATAAGATTTCAGAAAAAATGGAAAAATGGTTTTCTGGGAAAGCCTTGAAGTGAAGCAATTATTTCCAGACACTTGAGAATTTTCATTTAATATACATGACAACAGAGATGGTGAGGGTAAGGAGGTAGCACAACATATAGGAGATTGGGTTGACTTCTTGGTCAAACTGGGTGTAATTTTTAAAAGCTTGTCAAAGCTCTCAAACAATAATCTGGCATATCCACAGTGAACAATCACAATCCAAGTAGTTTCTTGGGGTGTCCTAGTGGCTATTACCTCTCCTTGCTCAAGACCAATGATCGTGCCGAGCAAGCACTGAATACCGAGGAGACGCCAGAGAATAGAAGCACCCAAGAGCGGCATTAACAAGCTCTGATAACTAACTATATCCCGCTCGGTTGTCCTACCACTAAATTTTACACGTGTGCGACATGATCGTACAACAGAGGAAAAGACTCGGCTCTGACTAAAATAAAAAAGAGAATTATGAAATAAATCATCTACTGATGGCCATTAGCATTAGAAAACCATAATGTAAGTCTCATACTAAGATTATTTAAATAATTAGCATACCAAGCAAGATAAGAGCACTAGCCTCACCTTCAATCTCTGATATTCAAAGGTAGAAGAGTCCTTTCATGATTAGGAGGAAGCCCATTCGAAGTAATAGCAGCGAGCGCCTCGGGTAAGAGTCCAGTTTCCACACCCAAAGAAAATGCAGCCTTGCTTCGGCCCTGCATCTTGAACTACCCCTTTGCTGCTCATGACTCCACAGAAACAATAAGGATGATAATAAAAATTTGGCACATGCATATCTTTCAGGTTTTGAGTCGATTTTGCAGACACAATCATGGGATCTGGATATTGCTTCCATGCACACGGGTTATCGATTGTTTGACGCATTGAGTTTGTAATGGAAAATTTGAAACCCCTTTGCATGAGGAGAGCGAGAAGGCGAGCTGTGTTTTTAGCATCATCCAGGCCACAGTGAGCTCGGCCTTGCCATACCAAACCTGCCATCTCAACAGCCTCCTTAAGGTTGCACCTCAAACCACCGAAAACCTCGTGAAAAGGAACTTTTAAGTTGATCCATCTATTCCATAGGTGGATAGGGGAAATTAGATAGTTCAAAAGATTAAACTTCAAAGCTTAAACAGAATATTTCATTCTGCAATTATGAATATTGTTTTTCCATAAACAAGGATGTTAAATTACGCGCATTGTTTACCGGTTAAAATAGGATGGCTTCCGAATCTTCTTGAATTGGCACTCAGATTCTAGCATGACTTTACAATCCCAGTTTGACCATGTCACAACAGCAAAATCTGTATTCTTTATCCCCTTTTTCTCAAGCCATTTATCATGATCAAGGAGAGCTTCACTTAAGGTAATGCCTCTGTCTACCTGTAATAACTACTTATAAGAGAAAAGAGATGGAAGACTTCTATAAAAGAGTAAACAAAGCCTATCCCTCAATAACCCTTTCTGTAAATAAATTCCATTGTCAAAGGACAATGCTTTTCCTACAAAATCAAATCTAAATTCATGTTTCAGTATTATGTTCAGATGAGATCTAAAAAACAATGGTGTAGAGAGGAATCACTAAACAGAAACCCAGTCCACATGATGTGATTAATGCACACGCAAAATAACGGTATCCATAAAAATTATGCTAAATGAAATGAACATAACAAAAGGCACACATCCTGAGATGAACTATCCTTTAGTTCCTTCTAACAAATTAATTCTTTGACAAAAAAACGAACAATTTTACAATAAAGAATGAACATAGAATCAGTATTTATCAATGTAATTAATACTGCGCCTTTGGATACACATGATAGTAGAACCTACCTGAATTTGCTGGATCCCCGTCAGATCCTTGCAAAATTCACTCAAAATCTGATTGTAAGTTGGTCGAACATAAGTTTGAAAACATGCTTCCAATTGACCAGTCGCACTACTAACAATAACAGAAGGGAATTCGATTATCTCCTGTGGATGGGGATTTTTATCCTTATCGCAGGTAGCCTCAAAGTCAATAACCACGAAATACTGAAAATTTTGAAGCTGAAACTCATTCGGATAACTTTGAGCACTAATACCAAACGGAACATATTGACAATAATTCTCCATAGGAAAAGGATAAAAATGGCCCTCAGACATATTCATCTGGCATTGGTACATAGAGTTGAAATGGAAGACTGGTATTGAGCTGTAACCATGCTTATAGTCAGTTTTCTTCTGACATTGATTCGGGATTTCATGTGAATTACTACTCAACGACCAGTCAGATAATGCAGCATCTCCACCTGGGTGAGAACACGTTACATGATCAAGCTCGGTGGAACCTTTTGTGAGATTCCCATTAGAATGTGGATCAAAATGAGGACCCTTGTACTGGAGGCATTTCAATGAAGCCTCACAATTCCCCTGCTTGTTTTCTGCAACCAATCCACTTCACTATCAAGCTACATCTTGTTATGTAGAAAACAAATGAAAAAGACCTTAATGTTTACAGGAAGGATTGTCCCCAAGTTAGAGGGAAGCCCTGTGAAGTAAAAGAGAAGACATGGATTCTACTTTCTCTTTACTGTGAAATTTCACCTTTTGGTAACATTGAAAGAAAATCACCATAGTATAACTCATAGAAGAGATATGGCTTAATCCCATTTTTTTACAATTGATTTATTTTCCACTTCTCATCACATAAAAGCCACAATCAACGTATATCAAACTCAAATTGACTATCAACAGCAACCCAGTAAGCAGGACATGCAAAAATTAACAATGAAAGTCAGGTAGCGAACGTATCTCTCAATCCATCATCAAACATCGACAAAATGGCTGTCAGAGAGCCATCACACCACTAATGACACATAGAAAAACAACCCGAATACGAAATCCATCAAAAACTGGCGGAAATCACTCGAAAGGAAAAAAAAAAAAAAAACAAAAAAATACCTTTTAATTCAAGGGCCATAGTGTGGTTCAGTATAGTCGATATCCACCAGCAAGAACATCAGATCCTCCTCCAGAATTCCCCTTGAAAACAAAATCAAAATTGAAGGAATGATCGAAGAGAGCGTCTAAACACGAATAAGAACGCAAAAAGAAAAACAAAAAGAGCCATCTTTGGAGAGAGAGAGGGAAGCAGACCTGGAGTGAATTCGGGAGGAGAGAGAGAGAGGAGGAGGAGAGAAGAGTGAGACACCACTCTTAATATCTGAGGTTTAATTTATAATTAAATTTCACCACCGTACTAACTGACAAATTAAGAGCGGGACCCACTTCTCCAGATAAACTGGGTCCCCCATGAAACGCTACGTATTGATGTGACAGAGGTTAGAGTTACATGATTAATTATTATTATTTACAAAAAATTAAGAAAAAAATATCGTTTTAATTTTAGTCTTTTCTGTATTGATTAATTCTCTAATTAAGACATTCACAAATTTAGTTTTATTTTAAAGATGAAATAGAATTTTAATTTATTTTATTCCTTAAAATTTTATTTTTAAAACACTAATTTTCGGCACGTACAAAGCGCGTCATGTTTTATATATATTTTTAATACAACTCGTAAGATAACTCTGAAGATTGAAACAAAAACTAACTAAAAAGATAGAGATAATATAATTATTTAAAAAATATTATTATTATAAGATCAAGGTTAGTTACTTGATGTCCTAGTGTAGGTGGAACACTCGGTGGGATACCAATTAATTATCGTGATAATGGACAATGATAAAGTGCATAAAATAATGAGACAAAAGGTTAGTAACGCAATTCGGCAATTGCTTACGTCTGCGGGGCCACGCCCAGAATTAAAAAACAATTTACGAGTTCTCAAAGTTACAAGACAATCGGACTTATATAAATAAAGATTCCCTCTTATCTTTGTCGTTGTCTCTCACTAACTTCCACAGTGAATCTGTTTTTGCGAGCTCCCCTCGTCGTTGATGACTCCTCCTGGAATCCGTGTATGGCAAGATCCTCTTGCCCACGATCAGAACTCCTCCCGAGTTCCAAGCAGACTCCTCCCGAGTCTGAGCTTCAATGAAAGAAACAGAATCGCACCTCGGATACCGTCTGTAACACCAGTCGTTGTCTTTGGTTGCATCAAACAAACACACTCTGAAGATAGTCAAATCAGCTCACGAATAGAGTGTGAATACATTCAATCAATGATCAAATGAATAATAACATACACCACACTAAACCGTGGATGAAGAATAAATTGGCCTAATAAAAACTTTTTGCTCTCAAGAATAATGGCTTCAGCAACTTTCAACTGTGCAGGAAGAATGCATAATATACTGTGCGTCAAATATTCTCTCCAAACAGATCGCACAGAATAAGAGAAATCGAATCCCATGAAAATCGGATCCGTGACATTGTGTGCGACATTTATGGAAAGCCCATGCAAACAAATCTTCAATGAATCCCAAAATATTCTGAACGAATCCTAACAATGTTGTGATCTCGTATCTTGCTTAATAGCACTACAATATTCAGATCAACTTCTAAAACATTATTTCCACCTCAAATCAACTTTCCAAATACTTAGGAATAAATCCCTTTGTTGCTGTGATCTTGAATCTCGCTGTAATCCAGCTTAACAGAATCGTAATCTTCAAATCACAGATCAAATTAGAATCGAACACAATAAAGAAACGGATTTTATCAATTCGGTTTGTGTGACACTCCGTGTGCTATTTTAGGAAAGTGCCGCCAATATAATCAAATCGGATCCCAATACTTTAGGAATATATTCCTTGATTGTTGTGATCACTTATCTCGCCATAATCCATTCCATATCTAAAGCTACTTGATTTCCAAGTAACTACTTTCTATATCTCTCAAACTTCTTAATATTCAAGATTTCCAATCAACTACCATTTAAATATTATATAGATAATTTCTTGGATGACAATAAACAATCTTCTATAGATTTAAATCACACAATAAGAAATAATATATAAATTTCCTTAAAATATGTTTGCCAAAAAATATGCCAACACATAAACATTTACAATCTCTCCATTTGGCATTTTTTGTCAAAATCACAAACTCCCCCTGCATGTTGACAATTAACCAGAACTCCCCCTTAATCGGAAATCACTTGTAACATTGCAGATAACACCAACACCATACTTGTAAAATACTCTCCCTTTTTGCTATAAAAAGACAAAAGGATATAGAATAAAGTATCCACCATGTATTTACCAAATATAAATATCAAGGCATATACCACATTAACAAATATGCATCAACAATGATAGCTCATGAGAGTATTCATAATAATATTCATTAGATAGATTCATCATCATACGAAACTAACTCGATTGGAGATGTTGACAGCTGCACACTAGCATCTTTAGTGACATCAGCAGTAATATCATGTGTAACACCGTCACACACGTCTGACACTACCAATGACATCACTAATTATCTTGTTGAAAGAAGGAGAAAAACTCTTAATATTCAACCCAGTGATTGCACAGATGTGTATTGGTCACCATAGAGGAGAATTTAAACAAATGACCCCTTAAAAACACTTGTTCTTGAAAATCGGCGTCGAAAACTCTGCAAATGATATTTCCAATATTAGGTGCACTTGACCCGAATTGCTTCCAAGATTCGGCTCAGATACCTTATTCACATGTCCTTCTTCAATAATCGCCATGAAATCAGAAAAAAATTCAAATCTTGAGAAGGAGAAGAGCCGTTTGAGTTTATGGAAATAAACCATAAATCCTCATTTCAATTGAGAAATAAATCCAAAATGCCACTTAATTTGGAAAATAAATCTTAAATCTTCAAATTAGTTGGGAAATAAACCCAAAGATATAACCTCGATAAAATCTCATAAAAACCTCCATCAATACATTTGAGATTAACTCCAAATTGCCATCAAGACCACCGAAAGCTTCATAGAACCCTTTGTGTCTTGCAGGAGGTTAAAGACAAAAAAAAACTCAAAATAAATCACCTAAAACAATTGGCGATTTTTTTTTTATAATAATTATGAAAGCAAATAAAAAAACTTACAACATAGAAGAACCTCTTCACATGACACAAAGGCTTAAGGCAGACCTCAATTCTTCAAATCTCACACCATCCAAAGATTTGGTAAAAATATCGACAATTTGCTTTTTGGTCACCATATGCTCCAAAGTTATGACTTTGTCTTCTACAAGGGATCTAATGAAATGATGTCGAATATCAATATGTTTTGTCTGAGAATGCTGTACTGGATTCTTGGAGATATTAATAGCACTCAAATTATCACAATATAACGTTATGACATCCTGTGTGACACCATAGTCCTTGAGCATTTGTTTCATCCAAAGAAGTTGAGTACAGCTACTACTAGCAGCAATATATTCTGCATCGGCAGTAGATAGAGAAATAGAGTTCTGCTTCTTGCTAAACCATGACACTAAATTGTTTCCCAAATAAAAGCATCCACCAGAAGTACTTTTCCGATCATCCGAACTCCCAGCCCAATCAGCATCACAAAAGCCAACTAGATTTGCATTTGTATCAAATGAATACCAAAGTCCATAGTCAGTCGTTCCACCAACATATTTGAGAATTCGCTTCACTGCCACCAGTGTGAGACTCTCGAGGATTTGCTTGAAACCGAGCACATAATCCCACACTATAACAGATGTCTGGCCGACTAGAAGTTAGATATAAGAGGCTGTCAATCATACTTCTATATAGTCGTTCATCAACAGAAGTCCCTTTCTCATCTTTGGTGAGTTTTTCATGTGTCCCAATCGGTGTTCTTTTGGGACGAGCATTCTCTAACTTGAAGCGCTTCAATAGATTTTTGGCGTACTTGGTTTGAGAGATGAAAATTCCATAATTTCTTTGTTGAATCTAAAGACCAAGAAAGTAATTGAGTTATCCGACCATGCTCATCTCAAATTCGCCAGTCATTTTTGCTACAAAATCATCCACTAGCACCTGTGACACTGAGCTAAACACTATGTCATCAACATAGATTTGAGCAAGTAGAAACTGACCATTGTGGCGGCGAATGAAAAGAGTTTTATCTACTCCCCCTCGCTCATATCCCTTGAATAATAAATACACCGTGAGACGTTCATACCATGCACGGGATGCTTATTTGAGCCCGTATAACGCTTTTTTCAATCTACACACATACTCGGGATAATGAGGGTCTTCAAAACCCTTTGGTTGATTGATATAAACTTCCTCATTTAGAAAGCCATTTAACAACGCACTCTTCACATCTATTTGATAGAGTTTGAACCGCATTACACAAGCAATAGCTAGTAAAAGTCAGATGGATTCCAGTCGAGCAACCAGAGCGAATGTCTCATCAAAATCAATTCCTTCAACTTGTGAGTACCCTTGAGCAACTAACCGTGCTTTGTTGCGTGTAATGTTTCTATGTTCATCACTCTTGTTCTTGTATATCCACTTGGTGCCGATGACGTTTACATTTGGAGGATACGGCACTAAATCCCAAACTTGATTTTGAGAGAATTGATCAAGTTCTTCTTGCATTGCCTCGATCCAGTATTTATCCAAGAGAGCTTCTTTCACATTTTTAGGTTCAATGGTTGAGGTGAAGCATGTCATATGAATCATATCTCGATAGTTTACCCTCGGTTTATCTCTGGTTCGGAGTCCATCATTAAGACTCCCAATGACTTTATCAACAAGATGATCTTTCTGTACACGTGTGGACAGTTGTCGGCTATCTGATGCAATCGTTTCCACTTCACTAATTTTAATAGTTGTATCAGAGACATTATCTGAGACACTACTTGAAGGAATATCAGGAACATTTGTGAGATCACTGGAACTTTCATTATTTGACCCCTGGAGTACATCGTCTGTAGGCATATCAACTGTTTCCAAGGAATCATTTACTTGAACATTGGCCGATTCAATGACAGTTCTAGTTCGTTTATTGTAGACCCGATAGGCGCGACTATTTGTTGCATATCCGAGAAAAATAGCTTCATCACTCTTAGAGTCTAATTTCCCTCTGTGTTCCCTGTCATTCAACACATAGCACGTACTACCGAAAGGATGAAAATAGTGAAGATTTAGAGTTTTACCTTTCCATATCTCGTACGGTGTTATAGAAGTTCCTACACGGAGATACACTCGATTTATCGTATAGCATGCAGTGTTCATAGCCTCGGCCCAAAACTTCTGTGGAATATTTTTCTCGTGTAACATTACGCGAGACATCTTTGCAATAGTTCGATTTTTCCGTTCAATAACTCCGTTTTGCTGAGGTGTCTTGGGTGCCGAGAACTCGTGAGATATTCCAAGTTGATTACAGAAATCTGAGAATTCTGAGTTTTCAAATTCTCTTCCATGATCACTATGGATGCGAATAATTCCCATGATGGCACAACCTTTTTCAAGTTGGAGTCGAATACATAAGGCTTTAAAAGCTTTGAAAGTATCAGATTTTTCTCTAAGGAACTCCACCCATGTAAATCGTGAAAAATTATCAACCGTAACATAAGCATATCGTTTAACTCCAATGTTTTCCGGAGGCATCTGTCCCATTAAGTCCATATGAAGTAATTCAAGCACGCGATTGGTTGCTGTCATCTATGACTTTGGGTGAGACACCTTGGTTTGTTTACCTATTTGGCATGGTCCACACAAACGATCTTCATCAAAATTTAGCTTGGGAATCCCACGAACAGCTCCCTAATCACCTTCAGCATCTTATCATTGACGTGTCCCAATTTTTGATGCCATAAAATAGAATCCTCCATGCTTGAACGATAACAAGTTGAAGATGATGAGATAAGATAACAATTATCTGCAGACTTTACCCCTTCTATGATGCAATTTTTGTCAAGATCCGAGATTGTGCACTTCTCATAAGTAAAATAAACATTTAAATTTTGATCACACAGCTGGCTAATACTTATCAAACTAGCCTTTAAACCATTTACCAGAAGAACATTCTCTAACTGTGGTAATCTAGGAACATTCAGTGTACATGCACCTATGACACTGGCTTTGACACAATTACCGAAAGTTACTTTTCCCATACGATCAGTTGTGATGTTCTTCAGAAACTTCTTTTCACCAGTCATGTGCCTAGAGCATCCACTATCAAAGTACCACGCATCAGTTGTAGTAGCTTTTAGAGAGGTATGAGTGACATTACACTTCAAGGTGGATTTCTTCTTCCATATTTGTTGTGGGAATCTGCGAGAAAGAGAATTTCTAGCAGTACCTTGTCTCAAATCAGCAAGATAGGGAAAACATCTAGGTCGAATATGACCTCTACGGTTACAATAGTGACAAATAGAATTAAATCTGTTACCATTTGTGATGGGCATAGAATTAGGCTTTGACTTCTTCTTGACCTTTGCATCATGCACTCTAGTTTGCTTTACTCTGTAATCAGAATTCTTTATTGTCATCGTTTGAGACACTGCGCTTTCCTTTTGCTCATAGGACACTGTAGGAGACACCACATTTTTTCTTTTGCTTCCAGGCTGAGAAAACACTATCTGTGCTACAGAATTTTCCTCTTTGAAACCCAATCCAAAATGATCACTACTGGGCTTGCTGACACTTAAGATATCATCCAACTTAGAGGAACCTGTATTTAACATTTTGACATTTTTCTCCAAGTGATTCAGCTCGTTAAATAGTTCTGTCGCTTTATCCCGACTCATTCTTAATTTGGCTTCTAATTCAGAGACCGAATTTTGTAGGTTGATCTTCTCAATTTTCAAGTCTCCATTCTGAATACGAAGATGCTGATTTATTTTGACAAGCTCAGTCCATTTATCATGAAGATATTTGTATTTTGCAATGAGTTCTTTATTGGTAACTTCATCTTTAACTTCATCACTACAAGCTGATATATCATATGTGACCTCGTGTGTAACACCACCATTTTCTGTAGGTTCAGCTTTACCAACAAATGCAACATGGTTGTTCTGAAATTCATCTTCTTTTTCTGATTCATCATCACTCCAAGTAATGTTGAGAGAGTTTTTCTTTTTCTTCAAAGTGTTAGCGCATTCAGCTTGTATATGTCCAAAACTGTCACATTCTCTACATTGAATTCCTCTGTTCTGGACAGATTGATCTGGAGCGTGATTGTCTTCCATGTACTTCTTATTGCTAGAAGAACCTGGTTTTGCATTGCTGACATTGGGTCTGACACCGCGATTATTTCTCTCAAATTTTTTCATAACTCGGCTAAAATTCTTTGATAGTAATGCAAGACACTCTTCAAGGTCATCTTTATCATGAACATTCAAGTCTTGTGTGTCAGTCTTTAGTGCTACGCCTTTGAACTTCTTTGTTTTGGCATCAATCCCAAGATTCATCTCAAAAGTTCTAAGCGATCCCATTAGTTCTTCCAATTTCATTTTGGAGACATCTTTAGCTTCTTCAATTGCAGTAGCTTTATAGGCAAAATGTTGTGGAAGAGACCATAGAGTCTTTCGTACCAATCTTTCTCTAGAGAAGGTTTCACCAAGTGCAAATGCCTCATTGGCTATATCACATAGTTGGCATTGAATTCAGCAATATTTTCTTCTTCATGCATTTTTAAATTTTCAAACCTTATCGTGAGCATTTGTATCTTTGATAGCTTTACCGCCAATGTTCCTTCATAAGTAGTTTGGAGAATCTCCCATGCTCTTTTAGTTGACTCACACATTGAAATAAGTCTGAACTGAGTAGGGTCAACACCATTAAAAATAGCGTTAAGTGCCTTTGAATTACTATTTGCCAGTGCATCTTCAGTGACCGACCAATCTTCTTCAGATTTAAAAGATATGACACATCCTTCGTCAGTAGTCGTGGGAGGATTCCATCCTGTTAAAATAGATCTCCAGGTCTTCTCATCGATAGCCTTGATGAATGCTCTCATCCTAGCCTTCCAGTAAGTATAGTTACTTCCATCCAATAGTGGCGGACGCATAGTTGAACTCCTTTCTTCATAGAGTCCATTGTACCAAGATCAAATCCCATGGATCTCGCTTAAGAAACATAAGTGAACTTCTTCGATACCAATTGTAAGATCAAGGTTAGTTACTTGATGTCCTAATGTAGGTGGAACACTTGGTGGGACACCAATTAATTATCGTGATAATGGACAATGATAAAGTGCAGAAAATAATGAGACAAAAGGTTGGTAACGCAGTTCGGCAATTGCCTACGTCTGCGGGCCACACCCAGAATTAAAAAACAATTCACGAGTTCTCAAAGTTACAAGACAATCGGACTTATACAAATAAATACTCCCTCTTATCTTTGTTGCCGCCTCTCACTAACTTCCCCAATGAATCTGTTTTTGCGAGCTCCCCTCGACTTGTAATCGATCCATCTCGGAATCTGAATGCAACAAGATCCCTTGTTGATGGTGACTCCTCCCGGAATCTAAAGATGACAATCTCCCCTTGTCGTTGATGACTCCTCCTGGAATCCGTGTATGGCAAGATCCCCTTGCCCACGATCAGAACTCCTCCCGAGTTCTAGGCAGACTCCTCCCGAGTCTGAGCTTCAATGAAAGAAACAGAATCGCACCTCGGACACCGTCTATAACACCAGTCGTTGTCTTTGGTTGCATCAAACAAACACACTCTGAACATAGGCAGATCAGCTCACGAATAGAGTGTGAATACATTCAATCAATGATCAAATGAATAATAACATACACCACACTAAACCGTGGATGAAGAATAAATTGGCTTCAACAACTTTCAACTGTGCAGGAAGAATGCATAATATACTGTGCGTCAAATATTCTCTTCAAACAGATCGCACAGAATAAGAGAAATCGAATTCCATGAAAATCGGATCCGTGACATTGTGTGCGACATTTATGGAAAGCCCATGCAAACAAATCTTCAATGAATCCCAAAATATTCTGAACGAATCCTAACAATGTTGTGATCTCGTATCTTGCTTAATAGCACTACAATATTCAGATCAACTTCTAAAACATTATTTCCACCTCAAATCAACTTTCCAAATACTTAGGAATAAATCCCTTTGTTGCTGTGATCTTGAATCTCGCTGTAATCCAGCTTAACAGAATCGTAATCTTCAAATCACAGATCAAATTAGAATTGCACACAATAAGGAAACGGATTTTATCAATTCGGTTTGTGTGACACTCCGTGTGCTATTTTAGGAAAGTGCCGCCAATATAATCAAATCGGATCACAATACTTTAAGAATATATTCATTGATTGTTGTGATCACTTATCTCGCTATAATCCATTCCATATCTAAAGCTACTTGATTTCCAAGTAACTACTTTCTATATCTCTCAAACTTCCTAATATTCAACATCTCCAATCAACCACCATTTAAATATTATATAGATAATTTCTTGGATGGCAAGAAACAATCTTCCATAGATTTAAATCACACAATAAGAAATAATATATAAATTCCCTTAAAATATGTTTGCTAAAAAATATGCCAACAGATAAACATTTACAGTTATATTATTTAAAATTTTAGAAGAAAACAAGACACAAAAATATGCTTTTGATGTATTAATCTAATAATGAATCTAATCTTGGTTTTTCAAAAAAAAACCTCACAGAAATGCCTTTCAAATTGAGTTTCTTGTTCCCTCTAGCTTCCGCTTTCAGTTTTACATAAAAAAATATGCTTGTAAGAAGTATAGTCACTTGATAGGTGTAGAGGTTGACATAAATTAGAGGCATCCTTTGATTTTCCTTGGTGGAATGTTTTATTACTCTAGCAGCACCTTCTTCATCGCACTAGTTTCTCCTGTTTGTATCATTTTACTACTAATCTGTGGAAGCCATATCATTATTAAAACTACAAAAAAGGTTGTTAGAATCACTGCAATGTAGTGCATTACCTCTTTGGGTTGACCATTCGACCACCAATTGTAGTTGGAATAATGTGACCTGTCTGTACCAGCTCCATCCACCATAGATGCTTCCATGTCCTAATTAATGATTTGCACAAAGCAACAATAGAAGTCTCTCAAACAAAAAAAGATTAAGAAAAGAAAGAAACCAACTCATCTCCAAAATTGTGAGAGGCCAACCTTTTCAATGTTTGACAAACAAACATGAGGTACATACTGTTATTACAGTAGTAGCTATTGCTCAAAATCACTTAAAAAACACCGAATAGAATTTAATCATAACCCTTGTGAGAAAAATGACCAAGTTTGTAGACCATGTTAGAAGAAAAAATACCATTACCAAACAAGCAAACTCAGAGCTCTTAACAACCATCATTGCCCTTATTCCGAAGAGAATAGTCATTTATAAGCTAGTGTACACACAACAACAAAAATAAATTTGACATGAATATCTATCCTTTATAATTTGTGTGCACGTCAAATTGTATAAATATTTATCTACCCACAAGGATTATAACTAAATTCTCAACTGTAAAAAAAACGTTATCGTAGTTTATATCAATATGGATAAATACTTCATGTGCGTATGTATTGGATATAGTGCATCAAATTAAAGAAGAGAATACATAATCATTTATCCCATGACGATTCGTTAAAGCGCTAAACATTCATTGTAGATTATTTTTTTGGCTGAAAATGTGAAATCAAGAAGTTTTTAGCCCATCACTTGACAAGAAATAAAAAATAATCTGTCTAAAAGAAATTAGCACAATTGTAACAATCCATTTTATCCAGTAAAATATTGTCCGCTTTCAGAGATTGAGTGAACTTCGGCCCATCCCATACTGGGCGAACATTTGACCCGATCTCGCACTCATTTGTTTTTCAACGAGGACTTCTTAAGTGGTCACCCAACTTGGTACTACTCGCGCTCAAACACTCTTAACTTTGGAGTTCTGACGGGATCCGGTGCAATTGTGCTACAAAACACGTCTTACTTTCTAGGGGAGACATCATTTACATATGTTTCATTTCTATCTTCTCCTCAAGCGGTGTGGGATTGCGCTCGACCTCCTTTTTAGGTCGTCACAATCACCCCCGATTTTGGGACCCAACGTCCTCGTTAGCCACATCTCAAGTTGGGTAGAGACTCTGATACCATTTGCAACGACCCCTTTTTCCCAGTAAAGATATTTTCCGTTTTTGGGGATTAGGTGAACTTCGGCCCATCCTATACTGGGTGAACATTCGACTCAATCTCGCATGGATTTGTTTTTCAACTAGGACTTTGTTGCGAAAAATCGTGATACGCAAGTGTACGTGTCGCACAAGTAATATAGTTTTTAAGTAAGAGTCGAACCCACGAGGAATATTTTTACTAAAATATTAAATTAAGTTAGTTTTAAATTGATTGGACTAAAACACTTTAATTTTTATTAAAAAGATTTGATTTTTATTTGATTTTAAATTAAACAATTAAATAACTAAAGTAATTGAAGTAAACAAATTAGGAAACTAAAATAAATGGCAGGAAAATAATTAAAGATTTGGTAAATATTAAGAAAGAATCTAGGGATTTTGATTTCACATCCACTTTTCTATTTAATATCCCTAATTTAGTTAATATTTCCTAATCCTACGTGTTGACAGTGATTTTTCTATTTTTATTATTATTCTCTCCCGAGCTATAATAATATTATCCAACTAACATGTTATCACCTCCCGGTCTCAAACTCAAATCAATTGAATACATTAAGTGCAGAAAATCATAAAACTATATAAAAGTCCTAACTATCCCTAGTCTAGAATCAATTTATGGTAAACTCTTCAATGCCCAGTTATTTCGCAACTTCCGTTTTTTGAAACAACCCTAAAAATCTTAACTTTGGTGATCAGGCAAAATTAAGCATGAAGAACAGACAAGAATACTCAACACGACATCGGAAAAAGGAAAATAAAAACTAAAATTAGAAATATTAAACAGTCCAGTTTCAGTTACATCGTAACCTAGAAAATAAATTTAGTTCATACTAAAATAAAGAAAAACAACAAGAATAATAAAGAAGTTCATAGTTCACAAGAGAAAGGTAAAAAAAAATTATGCTGAAAATCAATTCTCGAAACTCTCGCTCCGTTCCGGTCTCCGTCTCGCTTGCCTCCTTCTTTTTCTCTCGCTAGGGCTGCTCTCCCTCTTTTTCTGAATGCCCCCAATTAGGTTAACATATAACCTATTTATCAATTAATTTGAAGCCCAGCCCACAATTATCTTCGACGGCTAAGATTAAAACAAGTTTCAACGGTCCAGATTTAAACACCTCCATCAATTAAAATAGTCGATTGATCAACGGTTGAGATTAAAACAATTAAAATAGACGATCGATCGACAATTGTTCTGCTTTTCTTCTGGAATGATTTCACCGAAACCTGTAATTCTCCAATTTTTTTCTACACACTCACCAAATATATCAGATTTTTTATATACTTGAGTAAAACTCATCAATTCAAGTATTAAAGAGTACAATAAAATGTGTAAAATACACACTTATCACACCCCCAAACTTGAATGAAAGCTTGTCCTCAAGCAAAAAAAAATAAGCATAGAAATCTAGCAAAGTTTATCCAGGAATTTCTAAAATTTAAAGTCTGAAAAATATTTAAAATTTCTATGGTAAAATTATCTAAATCATAGTTCGCAGTATTTCGTCTCAGCTTAATATTTACATGCAAATAAACCATCTAAATAAACACTTTCAATAATACAACTCATGATATCACATTGAGAGAAACTTAATCAGAAATTCTTGTGTGTGTACATACTCAAACTCATTCTCGTTTAACTGATAGATCTATAATTGTGTTTTATGAGAAGGGAAATCAAAACTACCTCTCAGGGTCACTCCATCCACTCTTATTGTTCATCAGTCTTGCCCATTATTCACTAATAACAAATATGAGTAAACAGAATAAAAGTCGATAGGTCTTTAATTAAGCTTGTAATGTAAGGCCAGGTTTATAAGGTAGGAAATTTTTTGATCCAAGCGAAACTATAGAGTACAATCCATCTTTATGCCACCCTCACTCCTTACACTCACTTGAACATTTTCCTAATCAGTTAACTCAATAATCCCCCCAAACTTGTCTCACTCTCTATTTTTCAAAACCAACTCCTTTGTCAATGTCTTTACTAACAAACATAAAATACAAATAACAACAATAACGACAAATTAAATAGCATATAAGAAATTGTTCTACTACTGAACAATTCAACTTTCCAATAACTTTGGATTTTTTTTTTTGTAACAACTTTAATCACTGAAAAACATAAAAGAAGAATAAATATAATCCCAAAATACTAACAACTTAGACAATTGACAAAAGAATTAGCTCTGATTCTCACCACTACTTTCTCCAACTCTCCTCATAATATGTACCCACAACCCTGTGCTCAATAAACAGGATAGTCAAAATAATTTCAGGGTAGGTTAAGTTAGGGTTGACAAAATAGTGGTAAATAAAGGTTCAAATAGGAGACTAAGGGTGCCATTTAAATGACACAAATGAGGTATGTCAATAAAAGCACAAACGATTCAAAAATGGCCTAAGTCATTCTCCTATTTCTGCAAAAATCACAATTTGTATTCATGAATACAGGGCAAAACCAAGAACAATTTAATACTCAATAATCACTCACTAAATTTAAATGGAGCCCACTCACTTTCAATGTTTACACTCAAGCACTCCCTTACTGTGTTTAGGCTCTAGATCTCACGATAACAATTTATATCATTATCAGCTAACTTTAAACAAGAATGAACATTTCCACACAAACAAGTCTAACTTCCTAAGCTCCAATCAATGCTACTATCACAAATCATACTATCTCAGAATCTATTCAGAAGTTGAAATAAGCATTGATCAAAGGTGCAGTCATCGACACTTTAAACAAATGAAATAAATAATCATACCATAGAATCCAAAATATTAAGCAGACTTACTAATCTAAACATGTTTATAAATTTAATTAAAAACTAAAAAATAATATCCAAATAAAACCAAATAAAAACCCCCCCAAACTTAATATAGACATTGTCCCCAATGTTAAATCAGTTTAAATGAGTAGGGTAAAATAAAAGTACCTCAAAAAGACTCGGATTGTTCCTCATCATCGTCCGCCCACGAGTGATTTTGTTGATCCATCTTTTGCTCTATTCTAGTGATAATCTCCATCATTCTGTCCTGCTGCATCGAAATAGTCTCCATCATGTGCCCCAACTCCTTGTTAGCGTATGCACACGATGGCCTCGAGGATGATGCGGCAGTACTTGGTGTAGGTGGGACAGATGAGAAACCTATAAATGTACTCTGCAACCAAGCGTCAACACGCTCCTGCTGTCTCTGAGTATCATGATCGAGAAATGAAAGTCCATTTGGCTGAGCCCCACCATATACAGCAGGCTGGAGCCATAACTCATCTGGGGAACTCATATCTACCCCTGCAGCTGCACATAATCGTGTAATCAAAATGTGTGCTGATAACTGGGTTTTTCTGCAATATGAGGTGATGTTCCTGTGAATAATACGCCCGATATTGATTGAATGCTGTGTCAGGATACAAAAAAGAAGGACCACCCTATCTTTGATGAACTCGGCCTTCTGTGAGGTTGGTATCAAGTTCTTTCAGATAAACCTGCACCACTTTTTAAAATATGTCCATACAATTCTGCTATGGGCTATATCGCCAAGAATCGTCTCATAATCAGGCCCCTCCCTCATCATACTCATCAAAAGTAGGGGCCTCGAGTCCTAGCGCGGTGTTGATTACCTCTTCAGAAAAATCCACAATCCTGCCCCGTACCATGATGGGGCCAACATTGCCATAGGCTCTCAAGTTTGCATAAAATTCTCTAACCACGCTAACATTTGCATCGCCTCCTAAGACCGCTAAAGTCCCCCAATTTCGCTGCTCCAGGATTTCCAGGATATTGCTGTCACTGGCACTTGGCTGAAATTGAATTTCACAGATGATTGGTTTATCTTCAAGCATGAATTCCTGAAAATAACTCTCAGCCAAAGTATTGAAGAAGGAATAGTGTAATGGGCTGGAAACTGAGGAGGTAGAGGCAGTCTGCTGTCTGTTTGGTGCCATGAAAGATAAATATGTCGCCTAAAACCTGCAGGAAGACAAACTAGACAACACCAAGAGAAGTGAACACGTCAGTAATACAAGTGCAGCATGCAAACAGTAATTTAGTAACGAAACATGAATAACACAAGTTCAATTTCACTTTCGCAAATAACCTCAATTTCCCACTAATCTGAAGTTTGACATCCTGTTTACAACCTCTATAACCTCAGAAGTGACTTGTGAGAAAACTTTATAATCTAGATTTAGCATGAAACGAAGAATTTAAAGCAATGTGCAGGACTAGTAAACAAATCTTTCATTCAGGCGATTTATTTAGCACTGGGCGTGTAGAAATTGAAAATCAAACACAAGTCTCTAGCCTAAATCTTTTAACAGCCCAAGACAGTAGATATTAGAATAAGTCATATTACCAGTCCAGCAAAAACACGAAAGCATGCATAAGCAATCATTAGATTAATTCTGTAAAGAGTGAGAGCTGCCGCGAAACAGAAGAACATGCCAAAATTTAATGTGCACCCGACACTTTTGTCTAATTTGTTTTAACCTCCCAATTTCCAAATTTCAAACAGCATAATCAAATCAGCGGAACTATGGTATTCAGAGGTATTGTGCGATACCTCGAAGCGATTTCAAAAGAGGGAAGAGAGGCGTACCGCGAATGCTTAGAACAAGAAAATTTTCGGAATGTTTCGCAGGTGGATTGCAGAGCAGGAGAGCGAGCTTGAGTGGCGGCTAGGGCAGCTGGAGGTCGCCGCAGAGAGCTCGGGCAGAAGAGAGCAGAGACGTTCTCTATTCACGCGGGTCGGTTCTGGTGAGGGCGCGGCGCGCGAGTGGGGGCGACGGCGCTGTCTGTGCGGTTGGGGCGGCGCGATCTGGCGCGGTCAGGAGCGAGCTTCGTCGGCGGTGCAGGGGTAGCGCTGGTCGTCGGCAGCGCAGGGGCGAGCTTCGGGTTGGCAGCGCAGGGGCGAGCTTGCCCCCTTTGTTTTTATTTAAAAATTTACCTTCCTTTTTTTTTTTTAATGTTATTTATTTATTTTTTTTGTTTTTGTTTATTTATGGTTATATTCTTTGTTTTTGTTTATGATTAAAATAACTAAAACTAATAAAAACTACTTAACTAAAATTAATATTAGGAACTAACCATAATCCTATATTGATTTAAATATATCTAGACAACAGATATATTTTTGTATTTATTAATATTATTTTTATTTTTTTTTTAATTGTTAATCATTCAAGTAAACTACGTAATTGTTCAAGAAGAAAATCCTAATCTAAACTTCAAACTAAATAGCTAACCTACTAACGACAATTAAAACAATAAAATAGACGGGCAATTTCCCGGAAAGTGCCGTAGTTAACGTCAATGGCTTGATGCTCGATAGTTTGTACGTGTCGGGCTCCAAATGAGTGACTTGAACATCACTCTCGATCACTCCACCAAAGTACGGTTTTACTCTTTGCCCATTAACCTTAAATGTGCCGTTATCTACTCGGCGTAATTCAACGGCTCCGTGCGAAAATACTTGATTAACTGTAAATGGTCCCGACCATCTTGACTTTAATTTTCCCGGAAAAAGCTTCAATCGTGAATTAAATAATAGAACTTGCTGCCCCAGGACTAAGTCCTTCTTCAAAATATGTCTGTCATACCACACTTTAGTTTTCTCCTTATATATCCGAGCATTTTCGTAGGCTTCGCGTCGTAATTCATCGAGCTCATTAATCTGTAGGAGTCTAGCTTTTCTAGCTGCTTGCAATTTCGTATTTAAATTCTTGATAGCCCATAATGCCCGATGTTCCAACTCAACTGGGAGGTGACATGCTTTCCCAAAAACTAATTGATATGGGCTCATTCCTAATGGAGTTTTAAATGCTGTCCGATGAGCCCATAAAGCGTCATCCAATTTTCGTGACCAATCTTTACGTGACGAGCTGACTGTCTTTTCCAAAATTTGTTTGATCTCTCTATTTGAAAATTCAGCTTGCCCATTAGACTGAGGGTGATAGCCAAGAGCTTTTCGATGCTTTACTCTGTATTTCAATAATAAGGCTTCAAATTGTTTATTGCAGAAGTGTGTCCCCTCATCACTGATAATGGCTCTAGGAGTGCCAAAACGAGAAAAAATATTTTTACGTAAAAATATTTAGCACCACTTTTCCGTCATTGGTTGGTGTCGCAATAGCCTCCACCCACTTGGATACGTAGTCAACGGCTAACAGAATATATTTGTTATTGAAAGATGTGGGAAAAGGACCCATAAAATCAATTCCCCATACGTCAAAAAGCTCTACTTCCAGTATGTTCGTCAAGGGCATTTCATTGCGTCGAGAAATATTCCCGTGCGTTGGCATCTATCGCAAGCCTGCACGAATGTGTGAGCATCTCTAAATAATGATGGCCAATAAAAACCGCATTGTAATACTTTTGCTGCAGTCCGAACGCCTCCAAACTGCCCGCCACATTCCAGAGTGTGACAGTGCCTCAAGACTGATTCCATCTCATCTTCTGGTATACAACGCCGTATCATTTGGTCAAAACAATGCTTATAAAAGATAGGTTCTTCCCAGTAGTAGGGTCGAATGTCGGAGAAGAATTTCTTTCGTTGATGAGATTTCAAGTCAGGTGGTATAGTTTGACCGACCAGGTAATTCACGAAATCTGCGTACCATGGTAGCTTCGACACAACAAGGTGCGTCTCGTCCAGAAAATCTTCATTTATTTGCTGGTTTTGATCGGTCACATGTTCTTGAGTTTCTAAACGAGAGAGATGGTCAGCTACTAGATTTTCGGTTCCCTTTTTATCTCTTATTTCTAGGTCAAATTCTTGTAATAGTAGCACCCACCTAATTAATCGAGGTTTAGCGTCCTTTTTCTCCATGAGATATTTGATTGCTGAGTGGTCGGTGAATACTATGACTTTATTTCCAATCACGTATGGTCTGAACTTATCAAAGGCAAAGACGACGGCCAATAACTCTTTCTCTGTGGTAGCATAATTTAATTGAGCATCATTAAGGGTCCGACTGGCGTAGTAAATTGTTCGGAAACTTTTATCTTTCCTTTGGCCCAAAACTGCTCCAATAGCGAAATCACTCGCATCCGTCATAATTTCAAATGGAAATTCCCAATCGGGTGCAGTGATAATTGGAGCTGTCACAAGTTTTTCTTTAAGAACATTAAATGTTTCAAGACATTCTGCTGTAAACTTGAATGACACGTCTTTTTCTAATAGACTGCATAAGGGTTTAGTAATCTTGGAGAAGTCCTTGATGAAGCGCCGGTAAAAACCAGCGTGTCCAAGAAAGCTACGCACTCCTTTAACTGATACGGGCGGTGGTAATTTCTCGATCGCCACTATCTTAGCTCGGTCCACCTTAATGCCTTGTGATGAAATCCGGTGGCCTAAAACGATTCCCTCTTTAACCATAAAATGACATTTCTCTCAATTAAGTGCTAGGTTGGTCTCCACACATCGAGCCATCACTTTAGACAAATTTTCCAAACATATGTCAAATGATGCTCCAAAAATTGAGAAGTCATCCATAAACACCTCAATGTATCGTTCTACCATGTCAGAAAAAATTGCCATCATGCAACGCTGAAATGTCGCAGGTGCGTTGCATAATCCGAATGGCATCCGTCGAAAAGCAAATGTACCGTACGGGCATGTGAAGGTATTCTTTTCTTGATCTTCTGGTGCTATAACAATCTGATTGTATCCCGAGTATCCATCTAGAAAGCAGTAGTAATCGTGACCAGAAAGTCTATCTAGCATCTGATCAATAAATGGCAACAGGAAGTGATCTTTACGTGTGGCCTTATTCAACTTTCGATAATCCATGCATATCCTCCATCCGGTGACTGTGCGAGATGGGATGAGCTCATTATTGTCATTCTTGATTACTGTCAATCCACTTTTCTTCGGCACACATTGCACCGGGCTCACCCACGGGCTATCTGAAATCGGGTAAATAACGTCTGCATCCAACCATTTCAAAATCTCTTTACGCACAACCTCTTTCATTGCTGGATTCAGACGCCTTTGGTGTTCAACTGATGGGCGATGCTTGTCTTCCATTAAGATCCGATGTACACAGAATGAGGAGCTAATGCCTCTAATATCCGATAGAGTCCATCCAATAGCGACTTTATATTTTCGAAGTACTCGTAATAGCTTTTCTTCTTCGATCTGAGATAAGTCCGCTGAGATAATAACTGGAAGAGTCTCATTTTCTCCTATATATGCATAACGCAAGTGAGACGGTAGAGGTTTTAGCTCTAGAGTGGGTGGACTTTCAATGAATGGGGGGACCCTAATAGGTGGCTCTCTCAAACTTTCAAAATACTTCTTCTTTTCGGGTTCAAAAGCGTTCATCAATAATGCATAGCTTGTAGCTCCCACGTTTTCGTCCAGGGAAATATCTTGATTGAATTCATTTGTTTCAAGTGAGTCACTTAACTGAAATGGCATATCCGCTAATGTGGAGTCCATCGTGTCTATCCAAAACACGTCATCACTAGCTTGTGGATACTTCATCGAGCGGAACACATTAAACGTGACCTCCTCATTTTGTACACGCAATTTCAACTCACCCCTTTGCACATCAATCAATGCTCCCCCAGTTGCTAAAAATGGTCGTCCTAAGATTATCGGGATATCTCGATCTTCAACCATATCTAGGACTACAAAATCTGCTGGAAATATGAACTTATCGACCTTAACAAGCACGTCTTCTATGATTCCCCTCGGGTGCTTTATTGATCTGTCAGCCATTTGTAAAATCATTCGTGTTGGTTTTACTTCACCTAGCTCCAGCTTTTGAAAAATAGATAATGGCATTAAATTGATGCTTGCTCCCAGATCGCATAAAGCATGCTAAAAAATGCAGTTCCCAATCTCACATGGAACCGTAAAACTACCTGGATCCTTCAACTTTAGTGGGAGTTTTCATTGAATTATTGCACTGCATTCTTCAGACAGGGCGATTGTACCACAATCCTCTATTTTTCTTTTGTGTGATAGAATCTATTTTAAAAATTTGGCATAGGTTGGGATTTGTTCCAGTGCCTCGGCAAACGGGATGTTGATGTGTAATTGTTTGAAAACGTTCAAGAATTTGTCGAATTGCTTATCCAATTTTACATTTTTCAGGCGTTGTGGGAAAGGAACTTTTGGGGTGATCTCCTTTGGGATTTGAGGTGGAGCTTCCTGTAGCTCTTGATCCTTTGGTGTGGACTCGGATGATGACGAATGCATTCCGTCATGTGCGACCACTTTCTTATTTTCCTTGACGTAATTTTCAATAACTTTTCCACTCCTAAGTGTGATGGCATTGCATTGGTCTCTGGGGTTGATTTCAGTGGAACTGGGCAATGTACCTTGTGGGCGTCCATTTAGTGCAGCTGTCATATGGCCCATTTGCGTTTCTAAGCTTCGAATTTGGGCCGACTGGTTCTGTAAGGTGGTTCTTGTTTCAGCCATAAATTTATTTGTATGCTCCCCCATTTCAGCAATTATATTATTGGTGCGCTCTCCCATCTTGGCAATTAAATCCTCCAGATTAGATTTTCTTTCAGGAAACTGAGGTCCCGGTTGATTAACTTGTGGCATCTGAATGGCATTGTTCGGGTTCTTCCACGAAAAATTCGGGTGATTGTTGCGTGGGCCATTATAGTAATTACCTGAATTTTGAATCGTCGGTCTATTATAATTTCCCACGTATCGGGCCTGTTCAGATGAACTACTAGCCATTTGGTTCCCTTGCTGACAGTTTTCACTAGCATGTGGTCCTTGGCACCATTGACATTGTATGATCGGGGAATGAATTGCATTAACTGGAGCTTGGTTACCTTGGATGTGTCTAGTGAGGGCTGCCATTTGTGTAGTCAGTTTTTGTAATGCATCCATTTCTGGAGTGTTTGGCTGCCTCCTCAATATTTGACGTTCAACCGGGCACTGATCATTAGTAAGGGCTAACTCCTCTAACAGGTCGAATGCCTCCACTTCTGTCTTTTGAAGTATTGATCCACCGGCTGCAGAGTTGACAAGAGTCCGTGTAGAAGGTGATAGGCCGATGAAGAATGTCTGTATTTGCATCCATTGTGGTAGACTATGTTGGGGGTATTTTCGTAAAAGTTCCTTGAATCGGCCCCATGCTTCGTAGACCGTCTCGCCATCGAATTGATTAAAGTTGTTAATTTCGTTGCGGAGTTTTGCCATTTTTTCAAAGGGAAAGAATTTAGATAAGAATCTTTGAACTAATTCATTCCACGTTGTAATTGAATCCGGGGGTAAGGAATTTAACCAGTTCTTAGCGCGATCTCTTAGTGTAAAGGGGAACAACCTAAGTCTAACAGCATCATCAGAAACATTATGATATTTAAACGTGTCACAGACCTCAACGAAGCTTGCAATATGATCTTTTGGATCCTTGTTAGGCAGACCACAGAATTGATACTGCTAAATCATTTGTATGGTTCCCGGCTTTATTTCAAAATTGTTGCACGTGATCGCAGGTTTTCGAATTGCTGATTGAACCCCATCCATAGATGGCATGACATAATCGAGCAATGTCCGTCTCCCGACTTCGGCCACTTCGATCATCTGTTGTAAATCTGCGTTTTGTTCGTCCGCCATCGTTGTCTGCCTTGTTTCCCTACGATTTCTTCGGCAGGTTCGTTCAATTTCAAGATCGATAGGTAATAGGTTGGCAGTACAAAATTTGCGCATGCAACTGCAAGAGCAAATACAACGAATTAATTAAACAGTCCAAATTAAAACAAAAATAACTTAATTAAATATTAATAAAAATAATTTCTCGGCAACGGCGCCAAAAACTTGTTGCGAAAAATCGTGATACGCAAGTGTACGTGTCGCACAAGTAATATAGTTTTTAAATAAGAGTCGAACCCACGATGAATATTTTTACTAAAATATTAAATTAAGTTAGTTTTAAATTGATTGGACTAAAACACTTTAATTTTTATTAAAAAGATTTGATTTTTATTTGATTTTAAATTAAACAATTAAATAACTAAAGTAATTGAAGTAAACAAATTAGGAAACTAAAATAAATGGCAGGAAAATAATTAAAGATTTGGTAAATATTAAGAAAGAATCTAGGGATTTTGATTTCACATCCACTTTTCTATTTAATATCCCTAATTTAGTTAATATTTCCTAATCCTACGTGTTGACAGTGATTTTTCTATTTTTATTATTATTCTCTCCCAAGCTATAATAATATTATCCAACTAACATGTTATCACCTCCCGGTCTCAAACTCAAATCAATTGAATACATTAAGTGCAGAAAATCATAAAACTATATAAAAGTCCTAACTATCCCTAGTCTAGAATCAATTTATGGTAAACTCTTCAATGCCCAGTTATTTCGCAACTTCCGTCTTTTGAAACAACCCTAAAAATCTTAACTTTGGTGATCAGGCAAAATTAAGCATGAAGAACAGACAAGAATACTCAACACGACATCGGAAAAAGGAAAATAAAAACTAAAATTAGAAATATTAAACAGTCGAGTTTCAGTTACATCGTAACCTAGAAAATAAATTTAGTTCATACTAAAATAAAGAAAAACAACAAGAATAATAAAGAAGTTCATAGTTCACAAGAGAAAGGTAAAAAAAAAACTATGCTGAAAATCAATTCTCGAAACTCTCGCTCCGTTCCGGTCTCCGTCTCGCTTGCCTCCTTCTTTTTCTCTCGCTAGGGCTGCTCTCCCTCTTTTTCTGAATGCCCCCAATTAGGTTAACATATAACCTATTTATCAATTAATTTGAAGCCCAGCCCACAATCATCTTCGACGGCTAAGATTAAAACAAGTTTCAACGGTCCAGATTTAAACACCTCCATCAATTAAAATAGTCGATTGATCAACGGTTGAGATTAAAACAATTAAAATAGACGATCGATCGACAATTGTTCTGCTTTTCTTCTGGAATGATTTCACCGAAACCTGTAATTCTTCAATTTTTTTCTACACACTCACCAAATATATCAAATTTTTCATATATTTGAGTAAAACTCATCAATTCAAGTATTAAAGAGTACAATAAAGTGTGTAAAATACACACTTATCAAACTTCCCAAGTGGTCACCTAATTTGATACTACTCTCGCCTGAGCACTCTTAACTTCGGAGTTTTGATGGGATCCGGTACAATTGTGCTACAAAACACGTCTTACTTTCTAGGGGAGACATCCTTTACATATGTTTCATTTCCATCTTCCCCCAAGCGACGTGGGATTGCGCCCGACCCCCTTTTCGAGTCGTCACAACAACCACCCATCATTTTTTGTTGACGTTAACCATAAAAACATCTTAACACTCCACGAAAGGCAGGGGAAAGAGTTAAATTATACTCACCATCCTCAATAATTTTTAGCAGAATGAACCCGACCTTGACTGCATTAAACTACATAAGATAACTAAAAAGAACCAAATAATGAACTAAAACAAAGACATCCACGCTCACATTTTACAAGCCTAAATAAAAATTAACTCGTCAATAAATATAGCTAATGAGTAAAAGCATTTTCGATATGAAACTGCAAGTTAAATTTAAACAAACTCAACTCCAAAGCATCAAATTGCAGAAAATGAGAGTATAAGAACCAAAGAAGGAATCCAAGGACGAACAAAAAAAAAAAGACATCTAGACCTCCATTTTAACTGCTATTACCGGCTTAGAAAAAAGAAAAAGAAAATATCATTACCGACTTAGGAGCAAAACTAAGACAAAACCACGATCCTGAACCATTACGTTGCAGAAGACGAGCTACAACAATGATATTCGGACCCATCTTTTACAAATTGAAATCATAAGAAACCACCATAAAAAACCAACACTTAAAACAACATGAAGAAAGAAAAAGCTTCCAACATAGAAAAAAACAGTGTTACGTTTAATATGTAATCTCACATCTTAACTTGACGATTACACATCATTTAATCATTAATTTATATAATGTATGTTTAATATTCTTTTAATAAAAAAAAAAAAAAAAAAAAAAAAAAAAAAAAAAAAAATTTCTACTCTCAGACTTCAAGGGTTCTTAAACTACTCGGCCACTGCTAAGAAAATTCCAACTCAAATGCCGAGCTGAGCGAACTTTAATCACTAATAAATGACTACATTT
>CM039509.1:46869183-46951478 GCA_022432975.1 Begonia masoniana | reverse complement strand
TCTTGAACTCTTAAAGTCCACTTGGCGCGTGTTAGGCATCACAGAGACCATACATTACACTTGCTATGCTTGGGTATTGTTTCGTCAGGTAAAAGTCACAAGATTTTCTAAGTTGAGAAGCACTTCTAGAGCACATTGTATGTTGAGTTATTCTATGTTATACGACAGTTGTAGCAAATTTCACTATTTGGCCAATGTCATTCCAAGTTGACTTAACCAAAAATAAAATAAAATTTATGGAGTGATATTTTTTACTCTTTTTTGGGTTTTATGATTTGAGTGTCATTATTTTTTTTGTTGACGTTTCTCATGATAGTTTAATTTTATGGGATAGGTTTGGGTTCTTGATAGGGAAGTCAGCTACTATCTCAAAATATTTTAGGTCCTATTCCTTTTGTGGAATTCTTACCAATAAGAAAGAAAAATTGTCATTTACATTTCTTCTTTTCCTGGGGGAATCATTCCCTCTTTTTGTTTGCAATACTTTTATTTGTGGCAATTTCTGTTTCATATAGCAAAAGATACAGTCTCAGTTTTGTTACATCGATGAAAACTTTTTCTTTCTATATTTTTGGAAGTATAAAATGTATTTATTTTTCACCATCAAATAAAGCTTTGTAAGTCCTGGAGTTCTCTCTTGGACACCCAGATTCTTTTAGCACTCTAGAGTGACTTCGAGAACATATACTAATGAGTTTTCTGTAGCAATCCATTTCATTTTGTAAAATTTTCATATTTTTGAACTTTTTTCTTATTTGTTGAAGGGATGACTGATTGAGGACCATGTTTTTGTAGCATTCATTCTTCATGTTAGATTCCTAATGTGCTTTGAATAATTGGAATCTAGCGTATAGTTTGTTATAGTACCTTTAGAAAAATTTGTACTATTTAGTATTAGGATATTTTGATCAAAAACAAATTTGGTTAAGTCAGGAAAATAAGCTATTTAGTCGATGGAACTTACAAAATGTGGGGCATTGATGAATTTAGTCGATGGAACTTACAAAATGTGGGGCATTGATGTAAAGTTTTTGTAACTTAACAGAAAACATTATTATTTGGCTCTCAAGATAGAGCACTTATATTTGAGAAGTCATTTTTATCAATTGCTGGAAATTTTCTACAGATTTATTTTAATTTTTGATGATGAATAACTGTCCTCTTTTGTTTCTATTCTTTGTCAACAGTAAATTTTGTTTCTAATCCCCAAACCTCCTCTCCATCTGATTGATTATTTTCTCTGCTCCAATATAGTATGCTGTGACAATTGAGCAAGGAATGCTGCAACATGCCATTGAGCATTTGAAAAAAATACCCTTAAAGGAGCAAAGGGGTCCACAAGAGCGGTTACACTTGAAAAGTTTGCATTCCAAAGTTCAAAGTGAAGGTGTTATGCGCGAGTTTTCCTTCTTAAGTTCCTTTTTAGCTCCGATTCAGAAGTGGGCTGATAAGCAGCTTGAAGACTACCATTTGCACTTTGTTGAGGTTTGGTATATTGATTTCAAGATTCTACAGATGAAAAAATATTCATTTTGTTGTTGGCTGATTCAATGTTTTACTTGTCAAAAAGAATAACTATGGATTTTAAAATAATTCAAAACTAATGAATAACAATTAAGTTTAAAATGTTGGGAGGTTATTGTTAATCCTAAACTGCAAGGGGGCTTGGGATTGGTAACTTTCGGTTTAAAAACAAAGTTTTTCTGGTTAAATGGTTGTGGTGATTCCTGTTGGAGGCTGATTCTTGTGGTGGCATGCAATGATTGTGAGTAAATATGATCTCGCGACTTTTGGGTGGGAAACTAATCCCGCTATTTGTGTCATATTTTGCAATCCTTGAAAGAGTATTTTTCTATGTTTTCATCTTTTCAGGATGACATTGTTTTTAAGGTAGGGAGCGGAGCTATGGTTCAATTTTGAGAAGATAGACGGATTGAGACCTCTGTTTTGTGCTATTTTTTCAAGCATCTATCATTTAGCTCGCAATAAAAGTTATTCTATTGTCTTTCTTTTCAAAGCAAATGAAACTAACAATTTTTGGCATCTCACGTTTTGAAGAGAGATGAATATCATATAGTTGAGATTTTATGCGGTTGTCTTTTTTTTTTTTCTCTCCAAGACTGTGTATTGTCGACACCAGAAGATGTTTGTTTGATCCTTCTTTCAAACTTTTTTTCTAAATCTTTCTTCTCTAGGCTTACTTTTGTTTTTTTTAGGAGTTTTGCTTTTTTTAACTTTGTTTAGAAAAAATGTTAATGTTCACCCATATCTTTGTTAACGAAAAGTATATACTTATGATCAAATATAGAAACCCTTTCTTGGCTCTCTTCCTATTTTGTTGTCCTTATGCAAGACACATGAAAATACTAACGCTTATATAATGATTAATCGTGAACTTATTAGAGACATTTGAGTGCACTTTTTATCAATTTTCAATTAGACTGTGGAATGCATTATGGTGTTCAAAGTTTGATGTTTTTAGGAGTGAAGAGAAGTCCAACAAGCGGAAACTAATTTTGAGATTACGTACTTTAGCTATTTTTTAGGCTATCTAGCTTAAGCACAACGTCATTTTATTCGATACAAAAAGCCAACGATCTTTGGAATAACATTAATTTCACTATTGTTAAGTGGGTCTATTATTATGAGTTATTCATGATTTATTTTTTCAGTGTAGTTCTCTTTAATCGAAGAGAAATTGCTTTAAATTGAGTGTTTATCTCTATTGTTTTCTTGAGATGGGTTTTTTGCTTCTCATCCTCTTCTTAGGCTCGTTTGGGCTGATTCGAACAAGAGTACACAAATAGTAGTCATAACTTGCTTGACTTGTTCAATTGGAATTGAAAAATCAATTAATCATTTACTTGACATTAACTTGTATTTCTACTTATATATCTTGACTAGTGTATATGTGTGTGTAAGGTAATCTTCATTTTAAGATGAAAATACATGTACTTCTCTTTCCCATGGAGATTCCATTTTTTAACCTTTCTTTTGCACAAAATACCGGCTTGTTTTGTTTTTCTTTTCAGTGTAGGATTTGGCAGCAAAATTTTGGTTGACTTTGCTGTTAATTTTATTGGTTTGTCCAAACCAAATTTTAGGTGGTTTCATGTTATCTACCATTCACAAATGTGAGAAACCTATTTTTTCTTACTCGTCGAGATCAATCCTTTGTTGATGCAAACTACTTTACTGGCACCAACAAAAGAAGATACAGAAAATAAAGAAATCTACTGTGTTCAGATATATTTGGACAATTGCTACTATGTATGAGAAACATTTTGGTTTCATAAAAGAAGTTTTAGACATTGTGGTCGTTTGGACAATTAAAGAAGTTTCTCTGTTTCATATTCCAGAGTGCTTCTTAGTTGGATAAGATGCATGATTAGATTTTCCTTGATTTATCCTTGTCTTCTTTAAAATGGATTTTTAATTTTGGACTTTATTTTATTGTCACGTGCTTTGTAGGATTCATCAAGGATGGCCAATATATTAACAACTTCGATGCTGGTCAGGAGGCTTCTTCTGGAAGAATCTGAAGCGGTCAGTCTTACTTTTCAAGTTTAAACGTCTTTTTTTAACCAGGATTGTGTTTTAGTATTCACTTGGAATGAGACAGCATTGTGGAGTTTGGCTTTTATATGTTGTTATGAGCTGAGTGAATTTTATTGCTGTACAACCCTCACTTTGCATAACATTATCCAAGTGTTGGGGACTTCTTCTCTCTTTTACTGCAGGATATGATGTATAATTCCGTGACAGACAAAGATCAGATTGAACTATATATATCATCGTCTCTTAAGAATGCGTTTGGTAGGGTAAGTGGTTGAGTTTATTATTCTAATTTCTAAGCTTTCTTATTGGTAATTTCTTTTCCCAAATGAAATCGATATTGAATAGAAGGAAGATTACAAATCGGAGGATGAGATAAATTTCCATACAAAACTAATCTAGCTTAAGTTTTATGTTATTTTTTAAATATAAATTACTTGTAAGTGAAACCCACCATAAATTCAAAGTATGTACCATAACTCCATACGAGATTAATGTTTGTTCTTGCATTTTTGTAGTTGTCTGTAATATATATTACATACTTTGTACATCAATCAAAATTTCTTGTCAATACATAAAATAAATTTTTGTTCTCAAAGATTTTAAGCCTTCATAACACTACATAGAAGAAAAATAAAATTTAGGATATAAGTAGTAGTTGGAAAAACACCCATATGCTTCAAATTCATTCAAGAGAGTAAACGCATTCAACTTGATTTGAAAGCTTTCAAGTAAAACCATGGTTTGTAAAGAAAAATCCATTATTTTTCTTAATCAGTAATAAAGAAAGTTTATATTAAATTGAACGAATATTTAGAGGGTGAGCTGAGAAAAAAAGGCCCGGACCCAACTATTTTTACACCAAAGTAAAATCACATGCCCTTGCTAAACTTTCGGTGTCTTGCAAAGAAAAGATACTTTTAATATTGCTTATTGAATTTTTTGTGATTAGATATGTTGGGTAGTTCTAAAAGAAATTGTTGTAATATTGTTGTGGAATGTAAATAAAAGATTATATAGTATATATACTTGGACTTATTAGCCAGTTTTGCTTTTTTGTTTTCTTCATCTAGATATTGCATTCAATCGAAAAAACCGGGACAACACATGAGCATCCACTGGCATTGCTTGCAGAAGGAACCAAAAAAATTTTGAAAAACGACACAATTGTGTTCATGCCAATTTTATCTCAGAGGGATCCTCAAGCAGCAATAGTTTCAGCTTCACTTCTACACAAGCTTTATGGACACAAGTTGGTAAGCCTATTCTGTATGTGTGTGTGCATTTTAAGCTATGATTGTGTCTGAAGTAACTAGAAACAAGGTTTGTATCTATAAAGGGAAGAGTTATAAGAGGGAAGTCGTGAAATTCTCCCCAAAAAGTAAAAAATAATATGAAATTTATAATTGCATTGTAAATTTAATTTTGACTACTTTTTTAGCGTTAGGAAATAGTACTATATTAAATAAAAAGTACACAAAAAAGAGGATAAGTTCTTTAAATGAAAATATAATCAAGGAAAACTATATCTTTTCAAATGGAAAGAACCAAAAAGATATTATGTCTAAAAATATTTGAAATTAAACGTCATGGTATTTGGTGCATACGTAGTTATGAAAAACATTTCATCATCCCACAGCTTCATATAATTGACGATTTATCCTAAAAAAATTTAATATGCACTATATTTGACCTTTCCTTGAAAGTTATATTAATGTAATGTGATTTTACTTGTTCAGAAACCCTTTCTTGAAAGTGCTGAGCATATGACTGAAGATGTAGTCTCTGTATTTCCAGCAGCTGATAGCCTTGAGCATGAGATACTGACAGTTATCAGATCAGCAAGTGCAGACGGAAATGCTGAGAGCTATTGTAGGAAACTTACTCTTTACCAGGTTAGATAAATAAATATAGCTGCCTGAATTCCTGTCGGAGTCTTTTTACCTTATCATTGATAAAATGTTTCCAAAAAAATTTCATTTTAATGATCTTGTGTTTTTGTGCTTTTCTTTTGAGGTTATTATGTGGTAAGTAAAAAATTAAAAAATTTGTAAATATGTCAAAAAAATATGTAAATTTGTAAATATCTTCATTTGTTTTTCTTATACTCTTATTTTTTTTTTTATATATTTCTAGAGGCTGCAAAATTAGAACACCTTATTTTGTTTAAAAAAAAGTTGCGGTGAGCAGCATTTTATAAATGGAAAGAATGCCAAAAAATTGAAGGCCTTTCGTAATGCGCATCCATAATATGTAATCGTATATATTTTTTAGGCTCGAAAGTGCACCTTTGGCTTATTCCACATATAATGATATAAAATTCTCATTGCTAGCTTGCTCGATCTTGGTAAGCATAATTTTAAATGTTCACTTATAAGTGATTGAGAGCACAATTTTATGCCGGACTGGGTCTCAGTATTCTCTTATTATGTTTACTCCTATTAACACTTTATTTTTTCAGATTGAAACGATATCTGGAACTCTAGTGTTGCGTTGGGTCAATTCACAACTTGGAAGAATTTTGAGCTGGGTTGAACGGGCAATACAGCAAGAGGTATTTTCTTATCTTCAATCTATTGGTCTGTGTATCGTAAGGTCAAGGGTCCTAGCTTTTTTTTTTTGTAGTAATCAAGGGTTGTACTGCTTCCTAACCTTAAACAAGGATCACTTCCCTTTTACCTACTGTACCATTTCAATGCTATGCTAATTATTACCTTTTCTTTTAGTGTAAATATTTGATAAATATTATTAATTTCGGTTCTAATAAAAAAGAAATTTGTTAATATTAATGTAGTAAATTTTATTTGTGTTCATTGGTTTTTCATTCTCTTTATTTACCTCTTCCAACAAAAATTACTCCCTATTCTTTTGCAGCAATGGGTTCCAATATCACCTCAACAGAGGCATGGGAGTTCAATTGTTGAAGTTTTCAGGATTGTTGAGGAGGTATGTGTATTGTTGCGGGAAATTATTAACAATTTTGTCGAGTTCAAATTTAAAAGAAGATGTGGTTGATATCTAGATACAGGTTATAAATTTTTCAACATTTGTATAATTTTTGTTTCCTATGAAAAATATACTTTTTGTTTGTTCTAAGGTAATAAAAGAAGAAAAAATTAGATGTTGTTTTCTATTTCTCATTATTAGTATGTATGCATCATCATGAAATAAGCTAGCAAAGTATGTTGTGAAATAAATGGGGGAAAAATCGATAAACAAATTCTTTTCACCTTTTTGGTATGCTGAAATATGAATTTATCTTCGTGATAATGTTTTTTTTTTTTTTCATTCTGACTCTGAAATTGTGTTGTAATTTCATTTTTCTTCATTTGGCAAGACTTGTTACACTTCCATTTATCTTCCTTCCAAATATTTATATGTCAAATATGTCAATATTAATGTGCTTGCTCCCTCAATTCTTTATGGAAATGTTGGTAGGCAATTAATGGATTGCGTAGCATTTTTCTTTTGTATATTTAGTTCCCCTTTGGGGATTCCTTTTAAAGTACTTAAAAATGTTTATTGGTTAATTTAAGTGATCTAATATTGTTTGATTGTTAAAGTTTTTGTTGCTCTTTTACTAAAGCGCAGTAGATTTGTTGAGCAAAAATTATAACATTACAGATTTTGATTATCTCTTTTTCTGTTTCATATTTTAAAATGAACCATTAATTTTATGTTTTGTCCTTATACTTTTAAATTATTTACTTTTTAGATATCTTATTTCATTTATTTTTTTTATTTCTGTTTCAAACTTGATTTTGGATAAAATTTTGTGTTTCAAAATCAAAATAATTATCAAAATGTACTTAGTGCGATTTGATATTGTGCAACTACTAATTTATCAAACATTTAAATCTTATACAAAATATTTACCAATCAATTACTTGTTTTTCTCACAATTGATTTATCTTAACAAAATAATCAAGGGTCTGGCAGTCGCGGTGTATCGGTAGAGGTTTGGCTATTAAATTTTAGGCTTTCCCTTGAGTGGTAGATTGAATTTGACATCTTGTTCTTAAAATTATTGTCTTTAAATCTATAGTATATATAATTGATTGATTAATCTTTTTTACTGTGTTAATGAGTGTCAACCTCTCGTTTCTCAAGAGGTTAAAAAAAGATTTAATGATCAAAAGGTCGGTTTCTAGAGGATGTAGTAGTTTATTTAGTTTTATCTATTAAGAAACAAAATATCAATCGATAAAAATAGACTTATGAAAATGGAGGACTAAAGATTATCCCTAAATAAAAATTGTCCCTAGTAGTTCATTTGGCACCTGGAAATCGAGCCCCCACAAAGTATTAGTGTGTTGTCTTTTATCTTCAAGATGTCAATCTTACTGTTCTAGCCGAAGAATGGTCAGTCTATTTACTTTAGGACAATATTGTTCATGCGTTTTACAAATTTATGAATGATAAAAGAATATTTTGTTTTGTTGGTAAGATAGGGAACGAGTTAGAAAAGATTGCCTTAGAGTAATGTATAATCATAAATAAGGCACTGCTTCGTACTTAAAGTAATTGACAAAGTTTTTGTTTGGTAGATTGTGTTACTGCTGGTAAGCACTGACGAGGAGTGCTTATTACTTAAAATCTTCTGGATTTGTAGGAACCATATATCAATTTGAAATATTTGCATGGAAATCCTAATGGTTGTGCTGTGGCTGTCAAACTGTGAAAGTGTTTTGGCTTTAGCTGAAAGGAAAATTGAGAAGTGTTTTGAAATTCTATGAAAAAAAAGTGATGTTCTCGATATGGTTTGTTGATATGTTTCTTCATTCAGGGAATGTAATATTTGTGTATGTGTTGAATTTATGTTCATTGTTTTTTTCTCTTTTCAAGTTTATCCATGTCATGAAATAAGCCGTGTTGTGCAGACTGTTGATCAATTTTTTGATCTTAAAGTTCCAATGAGGCCCTCAGAATTGAATAGCTTGTTTCGAGGCATTGACAATGCATTTCAAGTCTATACGAATCGCGTCATTGGCATGTTGGGTATGTGTTATAGAAAACTCTCCAAAGACTTTCATTTTATTTTTCTTAGAAGAAACTATCTTTAAGGAAACTGACTTTTACAACCAAGTGATGGCTTTCAGTATCTATATTGATTGATAAGAACACACACCCATAGGTAACACTCTCCCAGAGGTGATACTTTTATTTAACACCTCTGAACAAAAAAAAAAAAATGAAAATTTGCTTGATAGGGACTCTTTTCTGAATATTTTTTTGTTGTTTACTTTTCATGGACTATAAACCATTCTTCTTACAATGTAGTTTTAGGTCTTCGGCACTTGTCTCGTTTCTAACTTTATCATTGTGAGCTGAAGCCATGCTGAGTGGAGTAGACATCTTAACAATTTTGTTTGTGATTTTGGCTATGCAGCAAGCAAGGATGATTTAATTCCACCTATTCCTATTCTCACACGTTACAAGAAGGAAGCTGGAATAAAAGCTTTTGTGAAGAAGGAATTGTTTGATCCTAGGTTGCCTGATGAAAGAAGATCTATTGAAATCAATGTTTTAACGACACAAATTTTGTGTGTTCAGTTGAATACACTACATGTGAGTTCAATTTATTTCTTTCAAATATGTTTTCAGCCTGTAATATTTTGTGGCACATTATCTCTTTTGTGCTCCTGATTTATGTAAATAGCAGTTTATTGCTTTTAATGGTTTCTATTATGATAGAGTTCAATAACCAAAAAATTAAAGATTAACAGTGGAGTGTATTGGAGAGCAGGAAATACAAACTAATGGGCAATATGAGAAGCTTAATTCTATCCTAATGCGCTATTTCCTGAAAAAGATTGATAGTCCTACTAATATCATTCTTTCTTTTTATATAGAAAATCTTCTAATAGTAAGTACCCTACACTCCCAATTGCAATACCACTCAACAAGTGTCTTTCGCATACTTTTCTTCAAGTGCAACTTCACTTTTCTCGTTCCATTTCTGCGCCTAACCCCTCCCTATTAAGAGCCTGGGGTCATTTGCAGAAAGCGTATTGGGGCCCATCATAATAGCACTCATGTTGCCAATCATCTATTTCCTTCTCTCTCCATGTACACGATACTTAAAAACTCCTGTTGAGCTTTGTTTAAATGTAGATAATAGATTATTAGCATCGATTTCTACTTTCATGATGTGGACTCATTATTTAACAAGTTAATTATCTTTCATAAATATGAGGAGGTGTTAGTTTTCTATTTGCTCTTTTTATAAGATTTTTTCTCATGCTTTACTATATAAAAATAGTTACCAAGTTAAAAGTTGCATCTGGAATCAGTTAGGGAGAGGTTTGAGAAGACATATGGAAGGAGGTATTTGGCTCAATAACTTGGACAACAGTTCGGATAATTTGTTTTGCTGAGATGACAAGTTAGTCACGGGTAGTAGAGAGTATACTATCAACTAGAAGGAATATAAGGGGCAAGAATGGGGAGGGGGTCATTATCATTATCGCTGTTGCAAATACTTTTCTATAGTCCGAGTCTAGGGAATTAGCTTCAGCTTGTGGTGGGAGTCTTTTAGGGGTCTGTAACTTTCTGCATTTTCCATGCATCGATAAATATGATGAAATTATCTGTAATTTGGACTTTTTAATATACTGAAAATACTGTGTTTTTTTTTATTTTTCCTTCATACATTTTACTTCCGAGAATTTGTCATTTTAAGTCACTCACTTCATATTATATTGACAGTATGCAATTAGCCAGCTCGCAAAGTTGGAAGATAGTATATGGGAACGCTGGAATATAAAAAGGCCTCGCGAAGTGCTTCTCAGTAAGTACTCGAGCATGTAGAATGTGTTTTTTTTTCCTCTTACATATGATTATTAATATACAAATCAGTGAGTTTTTGGCCAACAAGTATTAGGCTGGTTAGAGTAGAGTTCAGTTATTTTAAAAAATAATTCTGGTTAGAGCCAAAGATGAGATACATCGTAGGTTTTGCTTTTTCTTTGTTACACTTCGTGATTAAAACTGTTTTGGTTGATTAAATTATATTCATACCTGGCACCAATCCCTTTCATTGATTGCTCACCTAGGCTGAATCATGAGCATGGCAACGTCTCTGTTTTATTTAGCAGCAAATGAAAAAGGTAACTAATAAAAAGCTTGACAACTAAACACCTTAGAAAAAGATGCACACCCAGGAAAAAGATAAATAAAGGACTCAAAGACCTACTAATCCCTACTTTTCTTTATCAATTTATGTCTTATTTTCGGCACTTGAGTGAGAATATATCTATTTACTTCTTCTGTAGAAAACAGCGTGGATTTGAAGTCCAAAAGTTTTGCTATGAAAAAGGACACATTTGATGGGAGTAGAAAAGACATAAATACTGCTATGGATCGCATTTGTGAGTTTACAGGTAAGAATTAAGATGACTTTTTTTCTGAATAAAAGCTTGAACCCAGATCATTTTTTTTTTCATGTTGCAGGAACTAAAATTATATTCTGGGATTTAAGGGAGCCATTTATTGAAAACTTATATAAGCCCAGTGTTTCTCTTTCTCGGTTTGAAGTTCTTGTGGAGCCACTTGACTTGGTATGACTTCTCAGCCCATTTAAAAGCCGTGTTAGACTGAGAATTTTTTGCTTGAATTTGAGCACAATAATTATTTACATTATTACAAAAAATGGACCTCTTTAATACGAGAAGGTAGTTCTAATTAAATAATTTCCTTTTTTAAAAAGTAAAGAAAATGTCACATTTACCTAAAATAATACTATGAACACTCATTTTGGTGCTGAATCAAGCCGTATCTTCATGCTCATTTTATCTTCAAAAAACTTGATCTCAACTCATTTCCATGTTTGCATTTTACCCTAAAACAATTAATTTATCTCAATTCAGCATCTGCCTTTTATTCTAAACGGCTGCAGGAACTTAGTAAATTATGTGATATTATTGTTGAGGCACTTAGGGACAGAGTAGTGACAAGTCTCCTTCAAGCTTCCTTGGTATGTCTCTTTTCTCATTTTTTGAGTAAACCTGTCATAAATTTTGATAATTTTATTGAACTCAATATTTGTTTGTTTCTTTGTCATCCCCATTATGTTCTATTTCCTCAAGCTTTCTTATGTTTATCAAATAACTATCTGAGCAGGATGGATTAGTTCGTGTTCTGTTAGATGGAGGACCATCGCGCTTATTCAACCATGATGACGCAAGGCTGCTAGAAGCAGATTTAGAAGTTCTCAAGGTATTGTACCTTACATCTTGAACTTTTTACCTTCAACATGATGACATTTTTGTTGAAGAGTAGTAATTCTTGTGGAGTTTATTTATTTATCTGTATATGACCATTGGATTCCGAACTCTTGTTTCTCGTAGAAATAAAAATAAAATAATTTGAAAAAAAGTAGATGATAGTTATTTATTTTGATTTTACTTTTCGGGATACTGTAGGAGTTTTTCATTTCCGGAGGCGATGGACTTCCGCGAGGTGTTGTGGAAAACCAGGTGGCACGAGTTCGCGACGTAATAAAGTTGCATGGCTATAGGGTTTGTTCTTCTGCTTTTAGATTTTTAATATTAGGAAAAGTTCAATTTAGCCCTCAACGTATGAGGTTAGTGGTCATTTGGTCCCTAACGTTTATTTTTGACTCAATCTGACCTTATCGTATATATCGTTTGCAATTCAAACCCTCCCGTTAAATTTTTCGTTAAATTTGACACGTGCTCTGCAAGTACGCTGTTAAAACCTCAAAATATCCTCATTTCCTCCCGAAATTCCTAAAGTAAAAATTAAATTCACCTTAAAAACATACACTAAATTATCTCTCATTATTCTAATTTGAATTTACGGTAGGGATTTCAGACAAATTTAACTTTTATTTCAGAGATTTCGGGAGGAAATGAAGGTATTTTGAGGTTTTAGCAGCGCACGTGTCAAATTTAACGGAAAATTTAACGGGAGGGTTTAAATTGCAAACTGTGTATACGTTAAAGTCTGATTGGGTCAAAAATAAACTTTAGGGACCAAATGACCACTGACCCCATACGTTGGGGGCTAAATTGAACTTTTCCCTTTAATATTTTAACTAACTGATTAGCAACTCTGGCATCATCATCGGTAATAAATTCAGATTTTTTATGAATGGTTATTTCTTTTGTTGAGAAATAGAAAACAAAGAATCTTCTGAAGTCACAGATCCATTGTTAGACCAAAACACCATTTTTAAGGATATTTTAACGTGACTATCACTTGTTGGTGCAATATTTTTAATATTAAATAAATGTGACCATAAAAAAGATAGTGTTTTGAAAGAGAAAGGATGAGAATGTTTTTATTACAAGTGGTCAGACTCTTTAATTTAACATATGATTTATGGAACAATGCAGACTAGAGAGCTGATAGAGGACTTGAGATCGGTGAGCAGCCAAGAAATAGAAGAGGGCGGTCAAAGCAAACTGGGAGCTGATTCCAAGACTTTGTTAAGAATCCTATGTCACAGGAGTGATTCTGAGGCTTCTCAATTTCTCAAGAAACAGTACAGGATTCCCAAATCTTCTGTTTAGAACGGTGATGGAAATGAAGTAAGCTATTTTAGTCTTTTTTATATATATATTTTTTATTTTTCTGCTACATTGTTTTTTCTACAATTGTTTGCATTTTGCCCCCGGTTTTGATCTTGTATTTGTATGAATACAGAACTAACATTGCAAAATGCTCACGATGTGTTGAGACGAGTTTATGTAACATTCATTTCTCGTTATGTTAGACATGAGTTAAGATTGTTTGTTTATCGATCGACGTTGTGTTTAACTTAAGACTTCAATTAGTAAACTTAGAATTTGTGGGTATTGTTTTTATAAATTAGATTTAAGTGACAAAAGTATGTCTCTAAATGAAACTATTGAGTTGTGCTGATTTTGTTTTTCTGAGAAATTAATCATGGAAATAGGCTGATATGCTTCAAAAGCTTAGAGCTAATGACGGAAGAAGCTTAAAAGGCTCATAATATTTAATGTTTCATTCATGTGACAGTCCATGATCAACTTTTTAAGTGTAGCTGATAAAATACGAGGAGTAGAACTCAGTCCAAAAACTAGCTCAAGAATTGAGGGAATCCCCTTAATATTTATACAGGACCTTTCATTTTTATTTTTCCAATGTAGGATATTCAACGGTAGCACAATAGACATTTAATGTACCTTGTCTTTTCATACAACTTAGAACTAGAAGAGAGAATGCACTCATCTGTCCCTTTCTCCCTCTGCGTAAGTTGTTCTTGGTTGACCTAGTAAAACCAAACGAGTCGTCTCCCTTTGCTTTGCTTGTAGTACAAGGTTTTTTTTTTCCAACTTTTTCTCCACACAAAAGCATGCGTCTTAACTTGAGCAAGATCATCTATTTTTGCCGATTTGCCAACGTGTAGAATCGTACGACTGCAGAGAAATGTTCGTCCACGTAACCAAAAGGCTTAAAATTTTCTCCATTTTTTCAGTTCTTTTGACTTAAATGGTCATCTATCGGGATCAATTAATAATTCTTAAAAAACCAAATCAATTTTAGCATTCCCATTAATTGAATAGAATATGATAAATCCATCATACATTTTTATATTAATTTCTTGTTGAATTGAGTAATATTATAGTTCTAGATAAACGGAAGAAATTATTTTGAGTAATAAATAATTGATAAAAAAAAAAAAAACTTTAACTATAAGGTCAGTGTAAAAACAAATTTTAAATTATATTCGTTAATAAAACAAATTTTACACTATCATATATTGACAACTAACCCTCTTGTCGTTAAATCAAGGCGCTGTCACAGACATTTTAACTGCAATTGACCGCGTGAAGTTGATGTTGAATGTTTCCTAATGCATTTTGCACCCATTTCAAGTGCAAGGTGTCTGTATTTTACCTGTGGCCGACCGTGTGAAGCTAAGATCGCTCATTTTTCAGGGCATTTTGACCTCATTTCAAGTGCAGGCGACCACATTTTAACTGTGACCGATTGCGCGGTCAATTGCGTGAAGCCGGTGTCGTCCGTTCTCGAGCATGTTTTGCACATATTTGAAGTGCGAACGACTGTATTTGAACTACGAGCGATCACAAAGAATTGTATTGTTAGTGAATGATAGTTTAAAATAGGGGTTGGCAGAATCGAACCGGGACCGTGGAACCGGACCAAATTGCCAGTTTCGATCAGTTCTCCATAGTGTTCGGTCCGAGACCGGTCTTTCCACCAACGAAACCGTCGGTTCCTGGTCCAAATACCAAAATCCCAAGGAGAACCGAACCCGGTCTTTTGATTTGAAATCAAAATTAGAGCTCGATCGGGTCAGGTGAGCATTTAGCCATCAACCCTTCACTTAAAGTCTTGGAGCTGTCACCAATCACCAACGCCCACTACGCAGCTCAGTGCTCACTCTCAGAATGTAGTCATGCACGCAGCAACGCTCAATGCTCACGTTGAGCAATAAGCGACTCAGCATTAGCCGTTCAACGCCTCTGTTGAATCGAAGCACTGCGCCTCTCCACGCCCCGCGCTTGCTGGTGCCAGCGTCACACCATTACTTTGGAGACCTTTCGCGCTCGCAGGCTCGCACTTCGCCGTCACAGCGTCACAGGCTCGTACATTGCTTGGGAGAAACCCGAACCGGAATAAAAAAAGAGGTCAAGAGATGAAAAGTTAAACAGATGTCCACTTGGCTCCACTTTTTGCAAACATTCAAGAGCAACCCATTTCAAAAGAGCAGAAATGGTCAAGTAGCAGATTCTGTCCTTGCAAGTGACACCCATTTCAAAGAGACAGATTTCCTATTTCAAAGAGACAGAAATGGGTGTACTGTTTTTTTGTCTTGAGTTTTGATTAGATATTTGAGATGATGGAACGTGGAAGCCAAATGAGAAAACGCAGAGAGCATGAAAAGGCATGTCTCTTACAAAGTCGCAGCTTCCCAATTTCTTTTACAAATTAAAAATTAGTTGGGAGGACCCTTCTGTTCCGTTCTGGTTCGATCATAGTTTCTCTCGAGACTGATTTCGGGAGAAATTTGAAAATCCCGATAGAATTGGTCCGGTTTCGATTCCAATTCTAAGCCGAAACCTGAACGGTCCGAACTGTGCCCATCTCAAATTTAAAATTTATTTTATTAATAATAATAATTTAATGTCGAATATCGATATAGTTTATTATCTTTATGGACAATTATTACCTTGAATAATTTATTAATCATAAGTCTATAATATTTTAGAAATGGTCAGAGGAAACGCATGAACTGCTCTTTTGTGATCATCTTGTTCTCTCGTCGCTGCAGCCTGCATACAATAAAATAATAAATGGGTTCACATAAACTTTTTATTATTGAAAATCATTTCTTTAATTATTACTTTATTTTTTTGACACTAATTATAATTCTTATTATTATAATTAGTGTCTGTTCAACTGATTGACGCCTATGTTTCAAAGTCATTAATTTGAGGTTATCGTGGTCGTCAAGGTCAAATCCACGTGACATCTCGTCATCCAATGATTGGTCGCCGCCTGGAAAATGTTGCCAACACAAACCTCAAAGTTTCCAAAAGTCAAACTTGGCTGCTCACGTGAAATTGATTATTATCTTTGCACTTTCTGAAACCCAAATAATTTTTTGAAATTAAAAATAAAAATTTAATTTTTTTGGGTATTTATTTACGTAAAACATTTGTTCTAAAAACTTAAAAAAAATAACCAAGAGGAGTTTGAGTCTACGTGTGTGTTTGCTGAGATAGCTAAGCTACTAAAAAACCCATTTTTACAAAATAGATTATAAAAAAATTATGTTTTTTATAGGATTAAAATTAATATAAATTTTAAAGTACAAAATTTATTTAAATTACCACATAAACTATAATATTTTATAATTATAATCTTTAACAAATATAATATTTAAATATAAAAAATCAAACAATTCAAATTCTAGCGGGAGGCCGTTCTCCATGTGCTAGGACCAGGGGGCAGTATGAGAGAACGATCCCACGTTTCTTCTTTATTTTATAAATTAAATTTAAAAAAAATTACTATACGATATTGGATTTACTTGAAATTTTTACCACATGGTCACCATATAGTGGAAAAATCATTTGAAAATTTTCGTGATTTTCTAACACTTGTACAATTTATTGTAATTTTAGTTAATTATTTTATAAAACAGAGATAAAACAATTATAATAAGTGTTAACAAATCATGAAAATTTAATAAATTCAATATCGTTTGATATTTTTTAAAAAAATTAATTTATAAAGTGAAGAAAGAATGTGAGGTCGTTCTCCCAGACCAGCCCATCAATCTTGGCACACGGACAACAACCCCCTTTCTCCGGGACCAACCCTAGTCCTGAAAAATGGGAGGCCGTTCTCCATAATTGGTCCACTAGTCTTGTGGTTGTCCAGTAGCTTAAAACGAAGGAGGAGGGGGGGTTTGTTCTCCAAGACCGACCCCCAGGTCCTAGAACATGAAGAACAACCCTCCATTCTTCCAGATCGGCCTTTGTCAGAATTTGATTAACTAGATTTTTTATACTTTAAGATTCTAAGATTCTAGTTGTTAACTACTATAATTTATTAGGTAATTTAAATAAGTCAGGCACTTTAGATTTTAAATTAATTTGAACCTTTTTTTATATTAAAAATCACGTTTTTTACGCCCATTAACTTGGAGTGATGACGAATATGTTTGTGAATCAATAGAATCTTCCATGGCCATTTGTGTGATCGTCATCTTCCTTACGCCCTACTCATTTCTCTCCTTTTTTTTCCACCCTCCCCACTTTCCTGGAAGCCCACCTTGTTTGGAAAGAATCTCCATGCCTACCTTTTTAAAAACCTCATTCCATGCCGCTTCTCAAATCCACCATTTCCGATCGGTCCCTTTTTTGAGCTTCTTCGGATTTCTGCAGCAATGGATGCCTTTGTCGGCGTTAATGGCCAGCAGAAATTCAAAAGGGTTCAGAGAAAAACTAAGAAATCCGTCAAAGTAGTCTATATCTCCAGCCCAATGAAGGTGAAAACCAGCGCGTCCAGATTCCGATCTCTGGTTCAAGAACTCACTGGCCCGAACTCCGACGTAGCGGGGTACATGGAGGTTCACGGCGGCGACACTGTTTTCTCCATCGACGACTGTGATTCGAAGCTATGGGCGTCGGAAACGGAGTTGACGTTCGAGTCGTGCGATGATTGGACTGCCGGCGACGGGAGGGAGCTTTGGAGGAATGCTGCAGAGCTTCTGGCATGAACCTTCACAGCTTGATGAGCTTACAAGCTTCGGCGCGGCGTGAAACTAAAAAGCTGAGAAATTATATAATTTTTTTTTTTTTAAGAAATTATCGCTTTGGACCTCAAAATATACGTTTTTTTTTTCAATTCAAACATTAAAGTATCAAATTTGACGATCCAAACCTTAAAGTATTAATACCCGAACAAAACATACCTTGACGGACGTCCTATGACCGTCCGTTCTTGAATTTTAATGTAGAACGGACGAATTCTTAAAAATAGAGTTTGTCCGTTCTAGAGAACGTACACACTCTGAGAAAGTGGTGACCATCCTCTCTTAAAATTAGGACGAGAGCGGATGGTCACCACGCTCCAAACATGCGTCCTTTCTTTAAAATCTGACGAGAGCGGACGGTTATCACTCTCCAAGAGTGCGTCCTATCTCCGCATACCTCTATTAACCTTATTTTATAAATTAATTTTACAAAAATATCAAACAACATTAGATTTAATCGAAAATTTTATCACATGTTCGGGGGGGGGGGTTTGTTCTCCAAAACCGACCCCCAGGTCCTAGAACACGAAGAACAACCCTTCATTCTTCCAGATCGGCCTTTGTCTGAATTTGATTCACTAGATATTTTATACTTTAAGATTCTAAGATTCTAGTTGTTAACTACTATAATTTATTAGGTAATTTAAATAAGTCAGGCACTTTAGATTTTAAATTAATTTGAACCTTTTTTTATATTAAAAATCACGTTTTTTACGCCCATTAACTTGGAGTGATGACGAATATGTTTGTGAATCAATAGAATCTTCCATGGCCATTTGTGTGATCGTCATCTTCCTTACGCCCTACTCATTTCTCTCCTTTTTTTTCCACCCTCCCCACTTTCCTGGAAGCCCACCTTGTTTGGAAAGAATCTCCATGCCTACCTTTTTAAAAACCTCATTCCATGCCGCTTCTCAAATCCACCATTTCCGATCGGTCCCTTTTTTGAGCTTCTTCAGATTTCTGCAGCAATGGATGCCTTTGTCGGCGTTAATGGCCAGCAGAAATTCAAAAGGGTTCAGAGAAAAACTAAGAAATCCGTCAAAGTAGTCTATATCTCCAGCCCAATGAAGGTGAAAACCAGCGCGTCCAGATTCCGATCTCTGGTTCAAGAACTCACTGGCCCGAACTCCGACGTAGCGGGGTACATGGAGGTTCACGGCGGCGACACTGTTTTCTCCATCGACGACTGTGATTCGAAGCTATGGGCGTCGGAAACGGAGTTGACGTTCGAGTCGTGCGATGATTGGACTGCCGGCGACGGGAGGGAGCTTTGGAGGAATGCTGCAGAGCTTCTGGCATGAACCTTCACAGCTTGATGAGCTTACAAGCTTCGGCGCGGCGTGAAACTAAAAAGCTGAGAAATTATATAATTTTTTTTTTTTTTTGAGAAATTATCGCTTTGGACCTCAAAATATATGTTTTTTTTTTCAATTCAAACATTAAAGTATCAAATTTGACGATCCAAACCTTAAAGTATTAATACCCGAACAAAACATACCTTGACGGACGTCCTATGACCGTCCGTTCTTGAATTTTAATGTAGAACGGACGAATTCTTAAAAATAGAGTTTGTCCGTTCTAGAGAACGTACACACTCTGAGAAAGTGGTGACCATCCTCTCTTAAAATTAGGACGAGAGCGGATGGTCACCACGCTCCAAACATGCGTCCTTTCTTTAAAATCTGACGAGAGCGGACGGTTATCACTCTCCAAGAGTGCGTCCTATCTCCGCATACCTCTATTAACCTTATTTTATAAATTAATTTTACAAAAATATCAAACAACATTAGATTTAATCGAAAATTTTATCACATGTTCATTATATAATGGTAAAATAATATAGAAATTTTTATGATTTTATAACATTTGTATGATTTATTATAATTGTTTTACGTATATTTTATAAAATAATTCACTAAAATTACAATAACTCGTACAAGTAATAGAAAATCACGAAAAATTTCACATTATCTTTTCATGATATGATAAATATATGGTAAAAATTTTAAGTAAATCTAATATCTTTTACTGAACGATACTAAATGATATTAGATTTATTAAAAAAAATAATAAACAATATTATATTTATTTAAAAAATTTATCAAATATTTAAAACATCATTTTCGGTTATTTGTTTACTCAATAATGCCTCATATTTGTTAATTGTGTAAATAACATTAATGACAAAGATCAAATTAAACACGTGGTATTTTTCAATTCAAATATTGAATAATTTTTTTCATCAATTCTAACGTTAAACTAAGCAAAAAAAATTACACCTGAGTTGCATAGCAATATTCAGGGAGCAAGTTGTAGATTTTCTCGGCTGATTCGATCTCAGTGATCTTGTTGCTGTGGCAGCGGACGGCTTCCGTTGAGAACGAAGATGTGGGGTCCTCCTTAATGATGAGGGATCCGTGCCATAAATGAAGATCTTAAAAGGTCTTCATTTGCTGCAAATGAAGTTATTCCTTTGCAGCGTTCAACTTCCTCATTGAGGAAGGGATCTCGTGCCATATCTGCTTGAAGCCTCTAAATAGAGACTTCAAAGAGACGATCAATCCATCAGAAGAAGAAGAAAAAATCTTCTGTGAATAAGAGGAAGAAAATAGTGATAATTATTTTGGAGAGAGAAAAAAAATAAAGAGGGCGAGAGAAAATAGGTGAGATACTTTTGAGTACAGTGAGAATTATAAAAGAGATGATTTTTTTTTAGAGAATATTTTATAGAATATTCAATATCTAAAAAAATATTATAAATTTTATTTTCTATAATGAGATATTTCATGACTCGGTCTCAGTGATTTTTTCTCTATTTGAGTGTTCATATAAAACTTCTTGGTGTTCATTTTAGCCATTATTTCTCTTAATTCTTGGCCGTTATATTTAACAACATTAGAAAAATATTCATGGTATTTTTTGGATCGTATCTGCTATCGTTTCTCATACCGCTTATTTAATGGTGTAATTATACTGTGTAAGTGAGTTCTGTCAAGGAAATTTGGATTTTAAGTGAGACCGTTTGTGACTCATCCAGCCTTTCTTGAGAACTAATTTGGAAATATAATTTTCTCTAAAGAGATTGTCAAGAGCAACATTTCTTGAGAATTATGCTAATAAGTATTTTTCACGTTTTACAGCGATCACATTATTATTGTTCTCCTCAATTTTTTTTTATTCCCAATAGAGGACTACTCTTTTCTCACGCTGAATGGGGGACGAGTGAGCCATCGCAGCAGATTTCACTACCATTTGAGACCAAAATTCAGATTTCCGCGTAGAGGGGTTTGGCGACCATGGTGAGGTCGGCAGAATTCCGGAGGAGCTGCAAAGTGGAGGGATCAACGTTTAGACCGTCTTTGAGAAAGAAGGTGATGGTCATTGTCACACCCCAATTTTTCGTCTCGGAGATGTGCGGCGCCAAGTCCCCGACTTGACCAGCCTCCCAACAAGGCTTGTAACGACCCCGAGAGGGATCGTCGCATAAACCATATCTTTCTTAATTATTTAATAGCACTTCCATCATCCGATGGCTTAGACACTCTACATCTGCCGATCGCTAGACGACAAAATAGCACTTCCATCATCCGATGGCTTAGACACTCTACATCTGCCGATCGCTAGACGACAAAATAGCACTTCCATCATCCGATGGCTTAGACACTCTACATCTACCGATCGCTAGACGACAAAATAGCACTTCCATCATCCGATGGCTTAGACACTCTACATCTGCCGATCGCTAGACGACAAAATAGCACTTCCATCATCCGATGGCTTAGACACTCTACATCTGCCGATCGCTAGACGACAAAATAGCACTTCCATCATCCGATGGCTTAGACACTCTACATCTGCCGATCGCTAGACGACAAAATAGCACTTCCATCATCCGATGGCTTAGACACTCTACATCTGCCGATCGCTAGACGACAAAATAGCACTTCCATCATCCGATGGCTTAGACACTCTACATCTGCCGATCGCTAGACGACAAAATAGCACTTCCATCATCCGATGGCTTAGACACTCTACATCTGCCGATCGCTAGACGACAAAATAGCACTTCCATCATCCGATGGCTTAGACACTCTACATCTGCCGATCGCTAGACGACAAAATAGCACTTCCATCATCCGATGGCTTAGACACTCTACATCTGCCGATCGCTAGACGACAAAATAGCACTTCCATCATCCGATGGCTTAGACACTCTACATCTGCCGATCGCTAGACGACAAAATAGCACTTCCATCATCCGATGGCTTAGACACTCTACATCTGCCGATCGCTAGACGACAAAATAGCACTTCCATCATCCGATGGCTTAGACACTCTACATCTGCCGATCGCTAGACGACAAAATAGCACTTCCATCATCCGATGGCTTAGACACTCTACATCTGCCGATCGCTAGACGACAAAATAGCACTTCCATCATCCGATGGCTTAGACACTCTACATCTGCCGATCGCTAGACGACAAAATAGCACTTCCATCATCCGATGGCTTAGACACTCTACATCTGCCGATCGCTAGACGACAAAATAGCACTTCCATCATCCGATGGCTTAGACACTCTACATCTGCCGATCGCTAGACGACAAAATAGCACTTCCATCATCCGATGGCTTAGACACTCTACATCTGCCGATCGCTAGACGACAAAATAGCACTTCCATCATCCGATGGCTTAGACACTCTACATCTGCCGATCGCTAGACGACAAAATAGCACTTCCATCATCCGATGGCTTAGACACTCTACATCTGCCGATCGCTAGACGACAAAATAGCACTTCCATCATCCGATGGCTTAGACACTCTACATCTGCCGATCGCTAGACGACAAAATAGCACTTCCATCATCCGATGGCTTAGACACTCTACATCTGCCGATCGCTAGACGACAAAATAGCACTTCCATCATCCGATGGCTTAGACACTCTACATCTGCCGATCGCTAGACGACAAAATAGCACTTCCATCATCCGATGGCTTAGACACTCTACATCTGCCGATCGCTAGACGACAAAATAGCACTTCCATCATCCGATGGCTTAGACACTCTACATCTACCGATCGCTAGACGACAAAACCGTGTTTATACCATCCGTGACGAAACTCTCTACATCATCCGATGGCTTAGACACTCTACATCTGCCGATCGCTAGACGACAAAATAGCACTTCCATCATCCGATGGCTTAGACACTCTACATCTGCCGATCGCTAGACGACAAAATAGCACTTCCATCATCCGATGGCTTAGACACTCTACATCTGCCGATCGCTAGACGACAAAATAGCACTTCCATCATCCGATGGCTTAGACACTCTACATCTGCCGATCGCTAGACGACAAAATAGCACTTCCATCATCCGATGGCTTAGACACTCTACATCTACCGATCGCTAGACGACAAAATAGCACTTCCATCATCCGATGGCTTAGACACTCTACATCTGCCGATCGCTAGACGACAAAACAGCACTTCCATCATCCGATGGCTTAAACACTCTACATCTGCCGATTACTAGACGACAAAATAGCACTTCCATCATCCGATGGCTTAGACACTCTACATCTGCCGATCGCTAGACGATAAAACAGCACTTCCATCATCCGATGGCTTAAACATTCTACATCTGCTGATGACGTCAGCCGGATGATTGCCTTATCCAGCTTCTATCACACGGCAGCAAACACCATAATCATCAAACAACCTCATCCAATAGAACATACCATAACTCACCCGAATCTTAACTCAGTAACTATAAACCTCAATGAGTAAGAATCATAAACTCATTCAAAATACGCATAGCGGAAGGCTTAAGCAAAACAAACCATTCAATAATCCTTAAAATCGTATTCAGACTCTAAAGACAAACCATTCAAATCCGAATCTCATGTTATAAGAAATTCTGTTCTACTTAGTCATCTGTTCATCATAAACTTTTCTGACTTACTATGAGCATAACCAGGGAGCTTAATCGCCTATCCAACCTTGCACTGTCACACTGAGCATCCTCCATCAACCAGCTTTAAACGTTATCTTGGAATTGAGAATCCTCACCTATTAACTCTTCACCTACATCATAAGGTTCAACTATAAGCCTAATGCTTAGTAAGGAATGCAACAATAACATGAATGCATGAATGCATAATTCAGAGAAATACATGGTCATAAGTCTTTTCTTGTTCATAATCATCATCCATAATCATGAATCATAATCATCATTCGTAATCATTGTTTATATTCATTGTTCATATTCATCAATTATGTTGTGTGGAATGAGAGAGGATTTGTGCCGGTAAAGGGGGTTCGACAGTGAGTTTGATCATGGTCCCTACTGCGGGTTGTATTCATATGTCCTTCTTTGGACTGTGACATACGCCGAACCGCCCCCAACCCTCACTCAACCACGTTGCAGGGATTTTATCATCTTATCTTGTTCATGAGAAAACATGCTTTTAAAACATTTTCATGTGCATAAAACATTGATAATGCATGACATGGGAATTCTTAACTCATTCAGACTGCAGAACAGAACATTCATCCAGTATGAAAACTTATCATTAAACTAAATGTCAACATAAGTACTAGACTGTAGCATAATAACCTCTAATCGTCATATCAGTTACTATCTAGCATCCTTGTTATGTAGGGCCCTATTGGCCGAAAATCCTATACATTCACTTACCTGGTGTCCTTAGCAATGAGAGCTCATTTTCCTCATATTTCTTTACCTAAAACATTTACATTGCAGTAGTTAAAACAAAATCCTAAAAGTTCTACTCACAAGTCATCCTAGGGTCTAATAGCTAAGAGTCATTCCTGAATTGTTAGTTTAATGCTCAATGTAGTCTGAAATCCCAAAATCAAAACAGACAGATTCGATTATCGATAACTCAGGGATAGTTGTTTTAAATGTCCAGGATCGATTGATAAAAGCATTCCCACTCTCAGATTTCAAATGTTTTTGTTATTAGTCGGCCATTGAAAAATCCAAAACTCCAATGCCGAGTAGAAAACAGGGCTAACAAACTAACAGATAGCTACGTTGTCTATTGCATACCTCGGGCACAGAGTAGTTGAGTAGTGGCAGAGAAAACCGATCGTCGAAGAGAGTATGCTAAAAGCAGAGAGCAAGAGCTCGGTAGAGAAGAAATCGCCGAAAAGGAAGGTGTCGGCTACAGTGGTTTAAATGAGGTTTAAAACATTTCATTTTTCTTTATATACTGGTCATTACCCTCCATTATTACAACTTTGTCACCCAACCTAGTTTAAATCCACATGAAATTAATTATTCTTGGTATAAAACTCTAAACCGTGAAGATTGAATATTTATGACCGTTAATACAGTTAGGAAGTCACGTGGCTGAAGTTGTGGGGTGTTACATTCACCCCTCCTTAAACAAAATTTTCGTCCCAAAAAATTGATCAAACAAATAACTCTGGATACTTGTCTAACATGTCCTGTCGTCGCTCCCAAGTGGCTTCTTCAATGCCATGATTCTTCCATAAGACTTTGACCAACGGAATCTCTTTATTCCTCAGAGTCTTAACTGCGGATTCCAATATCTGCACTGGTCTCTCTTCATACATTAATGATGGTTCAATCTTAATATCCACTGGCTTAACAACTTGCGTCAGATCTCGTATGCATTTCCTTAACATTGACACGTGAAAGACATTATGAACTTTATCCAATGATGGAGGCAACTGCAGTCTGTAAGCCGTACTACCGATTCTAGCCAAAACAGGGAATGGTCCAATGAATCGTGGATTAAGCTTTCCCTTCCTGCCAAATCTTAGTACTCCTTTAAATGGTGAAACCTTCAGAAAAACTTCATCACCAACAGCAAATTCAAGATATCTCCTCCTTTGGTCTGCATAACTTTTTTGTCGGCTTTGTGCAGTAATCATTCTCCTTTTAATAGTGGCAATCTTGTCTGACATCTGCTGCAACATCTCGAGACCTAGGAGTTTTGCTTCACCAACTTCATCCCAATACAGAGGTGATCTACATTTCCTACCATACAACGCCTCATAAGGTGCCATTCCGATAGTGGACTGATAACTGTTATTGTAAGAGAACTCAACCAAGGGTAGGTATCGGCTCCAAGATGTCTGGAGCTCAAGCACACATGCCCTCAACATATCTTTAAGTATTTGAATTGTCCGTTCAGATTGTCCATCGGTTTGTGGGTGGAAGGCAGTGCTGAAAGATAATTTTGATCCTAATGTGCCTTGTAAGCTTTGCCAAAACCTTGAGGTGAATCTAGGATCACGATCGGATACAATAGATAAAGGGATTCCATGCAACCTAATAACTTCTTGTACATAAAGATCAGCAAGCTGGTCCATCGAGTAGGTTGTCCTTACTGGTAAGAAATGGGCTGATTTCGTCAATCTATCAATCACAACCCAAATACTATCATGTCCCTTAGTTGTCTTAGGTAATCCTACAACGAAATCCATAGCTATGTGTTCCCACTTCCACTCGGGAATAGGTAAAGGCTGAAGGGTACCTCCTGGACGTTGGTGCTCGGCTTTAACTTGTTGGCAAACCAAACATGACTCTACATACTTAGCAACATCTCTCTTTAAGTTTGGCCACCAATAGAGTAACTTCAGGTCTCGATACATCTTGGTGCTGCCAGGATGCACAGAAAAGGGAGACGAATGCGCCTCAGCCAAGATTAGCTTACGTAATCCTTCATCATTAGGGACATACCATCTATTTCTAAACCTCAGAATCCCATCCTTGGAAAGACTAAACTCGGAGGTGGTGTCCTTCACCTTGTTCATCATACTGTTATTCTCCTCTGAGTCCTTCTGTTGTGCTTCTTTGATCTTTTCCAGAACCGTCGGTTGAATAGTCAAATTTGCGAGCAAAGCTGACAACTCTGGAACTATCTCCAACTCCAATTTCTGAATCTTTTGTAATATCCGGCTCGTACAGATTTTTGGATTTAATATATTATATTAATATTCTAATAAAACGTGGCATTTTCGGTAAATATGTCAAATCAGGTCCGTCTCACGAAAAGAAAGTGTCATTTCGATCCTAACGACTAATTGGAATTTTAGGAAATTTACGGGATTTTCGGAATAGTAACGCTATATTCCGAGTAATTACCTCTATCGTAATTTAATTGACGTTTTAGTAAAAGTAGTAAATGAAGTCCAAATTGAGAACGGACAGTTTTAATAAAGCCCTGGCAACGAATAGGAGTAATCGGCAAAATATGGAGTTTTCAATAATCCGAATCGTTGGCCGATTAACGAAACGAAGGACGAAACAAATAGAATTAAGTGTTAAAGGCAAAATGGTAATTTGCCAAACCAAATTTATAAAAAATAACACAAATCCTCTTTCTTCTTCATTTCTCTTCCTGCGTTATTTCCAGAGGCGATTTCTTCCTCTCTGCCCGCGAGAGTTCTTCAACGCCGACCTTCGTTTCTTCTCCCGTTTGTCTTCCGTTCTTCGTTATTTTTCCCCCTCCCGCTACCCTAGGTATGAATCTACGTTCTTAGAGCGTTTATTTCGAGTTTTACGGAGTTTGAACAATTTGGGTTTCGATTAGGTTTTCGTAAAAAACGCGAGTTAGGGTTTAAAATCGATAGGTTGCTAAGTTTATGAATGTATTGAACGTATGGAACGTTATTTGACGAGTTTAAGCCGATTTGTGGAAAAGTTGAAAATTGAGGATTTTCGGGTTTTTAGAGAAAAACTCGTGAATTGTGAATTGTGGTGCCGAGCGTAAATTGCTCGAGTAAATAGCTCAATGAATTGGATTAGAGTTTTAGGAGGTTTCCTTAGTTAAGGTTTTGTTGAATTCGGACGATTAGAAGTTTAAGCACGTGATATTGATGATCGTTGTGTTTTGTCTCAGACAAACAATGCTCGTGGACGGAGCTTGAGCTGCAACGGACGCGAGGTAAGTTCTCGTGATCTTCTCTGGCCGATTGGCCTACACCGTACTTCGATGTAGCGTCGAGGATCTTAATGGATTGTTTGTTTTAAATTGCTTTGGGTCGGGTAGATAGGTTTATAATTGTTATAGGTTATTCTAATTTGGTCTTGATGGTATGCATGTTGGTTGTTTAGCTTATGTTCATATCTGCTCATGCATCACGTGTTTTTAAAGATCATGAAAAATGAATTTCTGCACGATGTTTTAAAGTAAATGCAAAGAAAGAATGACCCTTCGGTGTATAGTTTAAATGGCCCATCGGTATACAGTTTATAGCAAAGCAAAGCAAAGAAATCGGTATACAGTTTATAGCAAAGCAAAGCAAAGTAAAGTAAAGTAAAGTAAGAAAAACAATGCATGATTTACAGATTCATATGCACAGCACGCATTTGCATTTACTAGAGCTTACTGAGATTTTTATCTCATAGATGTCTGTATGGTGTAGGTGGTTACGAGGAAACAGGTGAGGACGAGCTTCCTCCTCCTGAGGCATGAGGCAGTTGACGAAAGATGGATTGCGGTTGTGTGTTGCGCAGTCGATGCTTTATCGACCCGTGGGGGAAGTATATACGTGTTTTGAGGGTTTGGGGGTTGTGTATGTATTTCGAGGATTATCTGGATGTTTTTGGTTAAATTGTATAGACAATTATAATAGGATGTTTGGATCTGGATAGGGGTTAGAAAATGTTTTGGTAACTGTATGTAAAAGGCTTTGGTTTAAACTGTTTTGATAAACGTTATGAAATGTTTTGATTCGTTTTGAAAATGTTATGGATATGCTCGGTTTTAGAGCTATCCACGCCATTTGTTTTTAGGAAGTTTTATCACGTATTGGAATAGTGAATAGTATGTTTAGTGATAATTGGGAATGAAATCGAAAGAATATTGAAGTGTTTAGGGTGCTAGAATGTGAAGGAGATGGAGGGAGTTGCTCTCTGGAATCGGATTCCAGAGAGCTGTTTATATGTTTTGCTCTCTGTTGTGAGAAAAGAGAAGAGAAGGCAAAAATACAGAAGGGGGAGGGAGTGGGTCGCTGCAAAGTGCAGCGCCCGGGCGCTGCACAATGCAGCGCCTGATCGCTGCACAATGCAGCGATCGTGCGCTACATAGTGCAGCGCACACGGCGACTATGCGCTGCAAATAGCAGCGCCCGGTCGCTGCTGCTTTTCGAGGGCAGAATTCCGATTCTGCCCTCCCTTTATTTTAATTATAATTTATATTAAATATAGTTTTTATTTAATTGTTTTAAATGATTTTAAAGTTAGATTTCAATTCCGATTTCGATTCCGGTTTCGATTTCGGTTTAGCTTCCACTTAAAGTTTAATTAAATTTATTAGGATAATATATATATATATATATATTGGGGAAAAACGGGTACAGTTTTAGGGGTCGCTACAATTATGGTATCAGAGCCCCCGGGTTTTAAAATCGATTCTGTAGACTGCTCGACTGCACAGCCACTACGCAGACATCCTTCATCAACTGTAAGTCTGTTTATAGCTTTATTGATTTGGTTTCTTAGGATTATTGTTTTGATCTTTTATAGGATTTGTCTAAAATGGTTCGAGGAAGGGATCCTAGAGATGACGCGCTAGATCGATTTACGGAGTTGATAGATCGCCAGTCTCAGCATATGGACCGGCAAGCGCAGCAGATTACGGACTTAATAAATCGGGAGAACCAGAGGGCCCGGGATTTGATAGTTCCCAACAACTAGGGCATGCAGAAGTTTCAGGGCCTACGACCTCCAGTGTTCGATGGTCGATCATCGGATCCTACTGTTGCGGAGGAATGGATCCGAGTTATGGAGGATATGTTAGCTTATGCCGAGGTAGGGAACGGGAGCATGGTGGCGTATGCTACTTTTCACTTGGCGATGGATGCCCGTTTCTGGTGGGATTCAATCAAAGCGACGACGGACGTAACAGTTATGACTTGGGATCGGTTCAAGTTTTTATTTTTCGACAAGTATTTTAGCCGCGCAGTGAGAGTGGCGAAGAGGAACGAGTTCACGCAGCTGAGGCAGACAGGTTCAGTTGCAGAGTATATCCGGAAGTTTGAGGCTTTATCGCGATTTGCACCGCGCCTTGTCAGCGATAACGAGGAGAAGGTACACCAGTTTATGGAGGGCCTTAATTCAGAGATCCGGATGCACGTTGTTGTATCAGGTATTATTGATGTACCCTATTCTGACATCACAGCTAGGGCTCTGGGTATTGAGGCCGCTAGAGCTACTTGCGTTAGACCGAGGGAGCCAGCTAAGGGCTTCTTCCGTGAGATACAGCCTCAGTCGCAGGACCTAGGTTGGCAGCCGAGAGCGCAGCCGCAACAACAACCACAAAGAGACGTTAAAAGGCCTCTAGAGGGAGGTAACGATCGAGGGAAAGGCAAGCAGGTACAAGGAGCTTCCCGGTTACCTCTTTGTCCTAAATGCCAGAGGGAGCACAGAGGACAGTGCAGAGTAGGCACAGATGTGTGCTATTGGTGTGGAGAACCAGGCCATTTTGTTAAAGACTGCCCGAATCGAGGTCGAGGTCAATCAGGCGGAGATCAACATGACAGGGATCAAAGAAAAGTTGTACCGAGAGTCTTTGCATTCATCGAGCCTAACAACGCCGACGATGGGGCCCAGCCTTCTACAATTGCAGGTATTATTTAAATTACTTGTACAATGATATGTATTTGATAGATAAAATATTTAGATCTGAAATTAGTAAAGAAGAGAGTAATAGGTGAGTAGGGAGGAATTACTAGGCGAACCTCGAGGAGAAGATAATTGGACACACATATAGCAAGAAAACGCCATATAGAAGTATAGTTATACATTAGTAGGATTAGTTTGATTTAATCAATGGAGTTTGCGCACCTAGAGTTTAGTAACAATTAGAGGAATACGCCCTATGAGATATGGATTTTAAGTAGATAGGGATTGTGCCTAATTGGCAACCTTTTGGAGTATTAGGATACGACTAGTCAAGAAAGAAGAAAGTTTAGAAATAAACCTATGAAGGGATACCTAGATTGTTATAATTACTTGAAGTGTGTTTAAACAGATCAAGTACCGTAGAGCTCAAATATTGACGATTCGTATGAATTTAGGAGTATCTAGATTAAGACAGAATTCAAGAGTTAAACTTAGAATGATGTTCGAGTAGAATAGTTGGTACCTGATTGGAAAGAGCGAACAAAAATAGATTAGTCGATGAACTCAAAGTAACCTTGAGGAATTTAGTGAAGGTAAAGTAGATCGTTGGAATAAATGAGAGCTTAGATTGGGGTTTAAAGGATAACAAATTGAGAAATTTGCGATTTATAGCATAAGGAGAGTGATAATTATCACCGAAATCGTCTAAGTAAACTTAGAGGTGAGATTAAGTTAGTAAGTTTCTAGTGATCGACTAGTGTGTGGCAGGTCGAGACCAAGTAGTGCATGAATGGCTTAGGTTAGAATGACTAGTTAAGAGCGCATCAATGAGGAGATTTAGAGACTTGACCGTGCTTAGTAGAAATAGAGATTCAGATAAACAAAGGCGTGTAACGTAGGCAGTGTGAGAACTTTAATTAAGAATATAGTGGTAGAATTTAAGGACAAAACTTAGAATGGAAGCGATGTTTATAAGGAAAATTCTAGTGACATAATTCGAGAAGTATAACAGTGTAAGTTTAGTTGTGAAATCCGCCCTGAAATAACTGGCGGGATTGCAGTAAGTTGCACAGGAAAGTATGTGATTTACGAGATTTAGTAAGACTTAATGTGTGAGTAAGGAGATGTACAATCCAATTGAGAGTAGAGATTTCGAATTTAAGGCTAATGTTGGAAGGTATAGTCGACGTTTTGGTTTAGAATCATAGAGATTGACCCTAGGGATGACGGGATCAGAGCTAATAAAAGGGAGTTCGAATTTTGTTAGAGGGAATTCTAAGTAAATACTGACTGGGTAGTATTATAGTCGTATAGTTGCAGAATATAGCAATGAGGACTTAATTAGGAAACCCGTACCGAAATAGTCTCCGAAGGTCAATAGGTTACCCAGGAAGTTAGGAGACCAGTAAATCCTTTGGGTGATACAGTTACGAGGAATCGTTACCCGGGTGAAGATAGAAATTTGGGTCAACATGAGTCTCGACTACAGATGAAGCCAACGAAGTTATAGAGAAATTTAGGTAAATCAATTGGAGATTTAAGGACTTAACTAAGCTCAGTACTTTAGTAAGGAAGTGTACGATCAGATCGAAGGTAGAGAATACAAGTTTAAGGCCCATATTGGAGAGTACAGTGAATAGTTTTGGTTGAGAACCACGAGGAGTGACCATAAGTACAAATGATAATTGAAGCATAAGGCCGCTTGACATGAAACATTAACATCAAAGGCTATAAGTTAGGACAAATTTTGAGGACAAAATTCTAAATAAGGAGGGTAGAATGTAATATCCGGCTCGTACGGATTTTTGGATTTAATATATTATATTAATATTCTAATAAAACGTGGCATTTTCGGTAAATATGTCAAATCAGGTCCGTCTCACGAAAAGAAAGCGTCATTTCGATCCTAACGACTAATTGGAATTTTAGGAAATTTACGGGATTTTTCGGAATAGTAACGCTATATTCCGAGTAATTACCTCTATCGTAATTTAATTGACGTTTTAGTAAAAGTAGTAAATGAAGTCCAAATTGAGAACGGACAGTTTTAATAAAGCCCTGGCAACGAATAGGAGTAATCGGCAAAATATGGAGTTTTCAATAATCCGAATCGTTGGCCGATTAACGAAACGAAGGACGAAACAAATAGAATTAAGTGTTAAGGGCAAAATGGTAATTTGCCAAACCAAATTTATAAAAAATAACACAAATCCTCTTTCTTCTTCATTTCTCTTCCTGCGTTATTTCCAGAGGCGATTTCTTCCTCTCTGCCCGCGAGAGTTCTTCAACGCCGACCTTCGTTTCTTCTCCCGTTTGTCTTCCGTTCTTCGTTATTTTTCCTCCTCCCACTACCCTAGGTATGAATCTACGTTCTTAGAGCGTTTATTTCGAGTTTTACGGAGTTTGAACAATTTGGGTTTCGATTAGGTTTTCGTAAAAAACGCGAGTTAGGGTTTAAAATCGATAGGTTGCTAAGTTTATGAATGTATTGAACGTATGGAACGTTATTTGACGAGTTTAAGCCGATTTGTGGAAAAGTTGAAAATTGGGGATTTTCGGGTTTTTAGAGAAAAACTCGTGAATTGTGAATTGTGGTGCCGAGCGTAAATTGCTCGAGTAAATAGCTCAATGAATTGGATTAGAGTTTTAGGAGGTTTCCTTAGTTAAGGTTTTGTTGAATTCGGACGATTAGAAGTTTAAGCACGTGATATTGATGATCGTTGTGTTTTGTCTCAGACAAACAATGCTCGTGGACGGAGCTTGAGCTGCAACGGACGCGAGGTAAGTTCTCGTGATCTTCTCTGGCCGATTGGCCTACACCGTACTTCGATTTAGCGTCGAGGATCTTAATGGATTGTTTGTTTTAAATTGCTTTGGGTCGGGTAGATAGGTTTATAATTGTTATAGGTTATTCTAATTTGGTCTTGATGGTATGCATGTTGGTTGTTTAGCTTATGTTCATATCTGCTCATGCATCACGTGTTTTTAAAGATCATGAAAAATGAATTTCTGCACGATGTTTTAAAGTAAATGCAAAGAAAGAATGACCCTTCGGTATATAGTTTAAATGGCCATCGGTATACAGTTTATAGCAAAGCAAAGCAAAGAAATCGGTATACAGTTTATAGCAAAGCAAAGCAAAGCAAAGCAAAGCAAAGTAAAGTAAAGTAAGAAAAACAATGCATGATTTACAGATTCATATGCACAGCACGCATTTGCATTTACTAGAGCTTACTGAGATTTTTATCTCATAGATGTCTGTATGGTGTAGGTGGTTACGAGGAAACAGGTGAGGACGAGCTTCCTCCTCCTGAGGCATGAGGCAGTTGACGAAAGATAGATTGCGGTGGTGTGTTGCGCAGTCGATGCTTTATCGACCCGTGGGGGAAGTATATACGTGTTTTGAGGGTTTGGGGGTTGTGTATGTATTTCGAGGATTATCTGGATGTTTTTGGTTAAATTGTATAGACAATTATAATAGGATGTTTGGATCTGGATAGGGGTTAGAAAATGTTTTGGTAACTGTATGTAAAAGGCTTTGGTTTAAACTGTTTTGATAAACGTTATGAAATGTTTTGATTCGTTTTGAAAATGTTATGGATATGCTCGGTTTTAGAGCTATCCACGCCATTTGTTTTTAGGAAGTTTTATCACGTATTGGAATAGTGAATAGTATGTTTAGTGATAATTGGGAATGAAATCGAAAGAATATTGAAGTGTTTAGGGTGCTAGAATGTGAAGGAGATGGAGGGGGTTGCTCTCTGGAATCGGATTCCAGAGAGCTGTTTATATGTTTTGCTCTCTGTTGTGAGAAAAAGAGAAGAGAAGGCAAAAATACAGAAGGGGGAGGGAGTGGGTCGCTGCAAAGTGCAGCGCACACGGCGACCGTGCGCTGCAAATAGCAGCGCCCGGTCGCTGCTGCTTTTCGAGGGCAGAATTCCGATTCTGCCCTCCCTTTATTTTAATTATAATTTATATTAAATATAGTTTTTATTTAATTGTTTTAAATGATTTTAAAGTTAGATTTCAATTCCGATTTCGATTCCGGTTTCGATTTCGTTTAGCTTCCACTTAAAGTTTAATTAAATTTATTAGGATAAAAAAAAAAAAAAAAAAAAAAAAAAAAATATATATATATATATATATATATATATATATATATATATATATATATATATATATTATATATATATATATATATATATATATATATATATATATATATATATATATATTGGGGAAAAACGGGTACAGTTTTAGGTGTCGCTACATCTTTGTCCTCAAAGGTATAGACATGGTTGATACAACGGGTTGCATTGTTGATGACATCCTGCTCAATGCGTCAGCTACAGAGTTAGCCTTACCCGGGTGATACTTGATCTCAAAGTCGTAATCCTTAACAAATTCCAACCAACGCCTCTGCCTCATGTTCAATTCCTTTTGTGTAAAGAGGTACTTCAGACTTTTATGGTCAGAAAACACCTCACACTGTTGTCCATATAAATAGTGTCTCCATATCTTCAAGGTAAAAACAACAGCGGCTAATTCTAAATCATGGGTGGGATAGTTCTGTTCATAACTCTTCAACTGCCTAGAGGCATACGCTACAACCTTGCCTTCTTGCATCAAAACACAGCCCAAACCAACTTTTGATGCATCACAAAATACGCTAAACTTTCCTTCTTCGGTTGGAAGGGTCAATACCGGGGCTGTTGTTAACTTCACTTTAAATGTCTGGAAGCTATCCTCACAAGCTTCGGTCCAAGAATACTTATTGTCCTTCTTTGTCAAATTCGTCAGGGGCTTAGCTATCATAGAAAATCCTTTGATGAACTTTCTGTAATAGCCTGCCAATCCAAGGAAACTGCGGACTTCACTGGCATTCTTTGGTTGTGGCCAATCCTCTACTGCCTGAATTTTGGTCGGGTCCACTGATATACCATTAGCAGAAACTACATGACCAAGAAAATTAACCTTGTCCAACCAAAATTCACACTTGGACAATTTGGCATAAAGCTGGTGCTCCTTCAATGTTGTCAAAACTACTCTTAAATGCTCTGCATGGTCAGCTTCAGTCCGTGAGTATATCAGGATATCATCTATGAACACAATTACAAATTTGTCCAAATACTCACGAAACACTCGATTCATTAAGTCCATAAAGGCTGCAGGTGCATTGGTCAGTCCAAATGACATGACCAAGAATTCATAGTGTCCATAACGGGTTCTGAAGGCTGTCTTTGGTATATCTCCTTCCTTAACCTTCAGTTGGTAATAACCCGAACGTAAATCTATTTTTGAAAACACCTTTGCTCCTTGCAATTTGTCAAACAAATCATCAATCCGAGGTAAGGGGTACTTATTCTTAATTGTCAACTTATTTAGCTATCTATAGTCTATGCACATTCTAAGGGAACCATCTTTCTTCTTGACAAATAAGACAGGTGCGCCCCAAGGAGAACTGCTAGGGCGTATAAATCCTTTGTCTACTAATTCCTGCAGTTGGACTTTTAACTCCTTTAGTTCAACAGGTGCCATCCGATATGGATTCTTAGATACAGGTAAGGCCTCAGGGTACGTATCTATTACAAACTCTATTTCTCTATCGAGCGGTAATCCTGGCAAATTATCTAAGAATGCCTTAGGGAACTTTCTGACTATGGGGATATCTTGTAACTCTATCTTATTCTTCACCCGAACATCCATTATACTAGCTAAGTAACTCTCATAACCATTTTTTAGTAACCGGTAAATTTCTAGTGATGATATAATCGGTATTTTGCTTATCTTAGGAATAGCTTGGAAGGAATAATGATCACCATTTGGGGGTCGAAAATCAACCATCCCAGATCTACAACTTATTGTGGCATAATGCCTAAATAACCAATCCATTCCTAATATCACCTCATACCCTTTCATGTCAATTACAATCAGTTCTGCATATAGTTTCTTACTTCCTAAGGACACAACATCACCTTTAACAATCTGTTCTGAATGCAGGGACTTCCCTGATGGTAACGTAACATTATATGGCCTTTCGGCTGGTAAAAGTTCTAAGTTGTGATTGCATACAAACAAGGTTGATATAAAAGAGTGCGTGGCTCCCGTATCTATAAGTGTGTAAGCAGCAAAACCACAGATCATAATGGTACCTGTTATGACTGTATGCTGCACGGCTTCCTCATCCTCCATCATTGCATAGACTCTAGGTGCTACCGTTGCATGGTTCGGATCTGGCGGCATGGGGCAGTATCTGACTATATGTCCTTGTCACATCTGAAACAGCGGCCAGAACGCAACTTGCATTCGCCGGGGTGGTTCTTCTGACAGGTGGGGCATAAGGGTGCCAGAGGACTCTTTCCTTTTCCTTGGTCATCATTCTGGTTGTATGGCCTCTTCACACCTTTCTGCTGCTGTGGTCCCCTGTTCTGCTGTGGCTGCCAGCCCTTGTTGGGTCGCGGTGGCTATTGGACATCCTTGGTAGTCTTCTTTGACTGATCACGCTGCTCATACACCGTTATTTCAGCCTCCTCCATTTCCAAGGCCTTAGCTGTGACCTCGGTATACGGCACATTGTAGATACCAGCAGTTTTCACTTTCATATACAAGCTTGGCTTCAGTCCTTGAACAAATTGATAGATCTTATCCTCCACATCTTCAACCAGTCGGGATGCAAACCGAGACAAGGCCTCAAACCTACATATGTAATCTGTTACCGAACCAGTCTGTCGTAGATTCATAAACTCCTTTTTCTTATTGGCCCGAACAGTTCGATTAAAATACTTGTCAAAGAAGGCCGTCTTGAACCTTCCCCAGGTCATAGCTCCTGCGTCAGTCGTGCTCTGGATCGAGTCCCACCAATGCCTCGCATCCAGTTCCAAGTGATAGACAGCACATGTGACTTTATCTCCCTCTTCCACCTTTGCATACTTGAATATGTCCTCCATCTTTCGAATCCATTCCTCAGCATAAACCGGATCTGAAACCTGACCATTGAAAATCGGGGGTCGAAGTCGGTGAAAACGCTCATCTCCATGTTCTCGGGCAATATTCGTACTCGAATTCCCTTGTTCTTCCCTGGCGGTCATGAGCTGCTCAACTTGGCGGGATTGGCGAATTACTAACTCAGTTAGCTGAGCAATAGTGTGACTATCCATATTATCATCTCTCTGCTGACCTCTCACCATCTTGGGATTCCTAAACAATTAGCCACAAACACATCTTAACTTAACGACATTGCTAGAATCATAAACACTTACAGTTGCTGGAGTGCGCTCATGTGACAGTCAGTGCTGGAAGGCAGTCTGCAGAATCGGTTTTAGAACCCAGTTTTGCTCTGATACCATAATTGTAACGACCCCGAGAGGGATCGTCGCATAAACCATATCTTTCTTAATTATTTAAGTTTTATTACTCACACATGATTCATTATTAGTAGTGTATTTTATTTTTATTTTTGAAACATAATTTAACTCAAGATGTCATACGCGATTCGCTAAGCCTCAACCGGCAAAGGAAAAACATTACGCATCTGTCGGCGGGCAGTGCAATGTGTATCGTCTAGTGAAGGAAAACTTTAAGCTTTAGACTGCATCTATCGATAGAGGAATAACCACATCTACCGGTCCCTAGACGACAAAACCGTGTTTATACCATCTGGTGAAGAAACTCTCTACATCATCCGATGAAATAAGGGAACATCATCCGATGGACATGTGCTCTTCACGTGCATAATTAAAACACGACCCGGTCACTAAACGACAAGGAAACCCTCACATCATCCGGTAACTAGACGACAAACTATACTTACATCTTCCGATAGCTTAAACGCTCTTCATCTGCCGATCACTAGACGACAAATAGCACTTCCATCATCCGATGGCTTAGACACTCTACATCTACCGATCGCTAGAACGACAAAAAAGCACTTCCATCATCCGATGGCTTAGACACATCTACATCTGCCGATCGCTAGACGGCAAAATAGCACTTCCATCATCCGATGGCTTAGACACTCTACATCTGCCGATCGCTAGACGACAAAACAGCACTTCCATCATCCGATGGCTTTAAACACTCTACATCTGCCGATGACGTCAGCCGGATGATTGCCTTATCAGCTTCTATCACACGGCAAGCAACACCATAATCATCAAACAACCTCATCCAATAGAACATACCATAACTCACCCGAATCTAACTCAGTAACTATAAACCTCAATGAGTAAGGTCATAAACTCATTCAAATACGCATAGCGGAAGGCTTAAGCAAAACAAACTATTCAATAATCCTTAAAATCGTATTCAGACTCTAAAGACAAACCATTCAAATCCGAATCTCATGTTATAAGAAATTCTGTTCTACTTAGTCATCTGTTCATCATAAACTTTTCTGACTTACTATGAGCATAACCAGGGAGCTTAATCGCCTATCCAACCTTGCACTGTCACACTGAGCATCCTCCATCAACCAGCTTTAAACGTTATCTTGGAATTGATAATCCTCACCTATTAACTCTTCACCTACATCATAAGGTTCAACTATAAGCCTAATACTTAGTAAGGAATGCAACAATAACATGAATGCATGAATGCATAATTCAGAGAAATACATGGTCATAAGTCTTTTCTTGTTCATAATCATCATCCATAATCATGAATCATAATCATCATTCGTAATCATTGTCCATATTCATTGTTCATATTCATCAATTATGTTGTGTGGAATGAGAGAGGATTTGTGCCGGTAAAGGGGGTTCGACAGTGAGTTTGATCATGGTCCCTACTGCGGGTCGTATTCATATGTCCTTCTTTGGACTGTGACATACGCCGAACCGCCTCCAACCCTCACTCAACCACGTTGCAGAGATTTTATCATCTTATCTTGTTCATGAGAAAACATGCTTTTAAAACATTTTCATGTGCATAAAATATTGATAATGCATGACATGGGAATTCTTAACTCATTCAGACTGCAGAACAAAACATTCATCCAGTATGTAAACTTATCATTAAACTAAATGTCAACATAAGTACTAGACTGTAGCATAATAACCTCTAATCGTCATATCAGTTACTATCTAGCATCCTTGTGATGTAGGGCCCTATTGGCCGGAAATCTTATACATTCACTTACCTGGTATCCTTAGCAATGAAAGCTCATTTTCCTCAGACTTCTTTACCTAAAACATTTACATTGCAGTAGTTAAAACAAAATCCTAAAAGTTCTACTCACAAGTCATCCTAGGGTCTAATAGCTAAGAGTCATTCCCGAATTCTTAGTTTAATGCTCAATGTAGTCTGAAATCCCAAAACCAAAACAGACAGATTCAATTATCGATAACTCAGGGGTGGTTGTTTTAAATGTCCAGGATCGATTGATAAAAGCATTCCCACTCTCAGATTTCAAATGTTCTTATTATTAGTCAGCCATTGGAAAATCCAAAACTCCAATGCCGAGTAGAAAACAAGGCTAACAAACTAACAGATAGCTACGTTGTGTATTGCATACCTCGGGCACAGAGTAGTCGAGTAGTGGCAGAGAAAACTGATCGTCGAAGAGAGTATGCTGAAAGCAGAGAGCAAGAGCTTGGGAGAGAAGAAATCGCCGAAAAGAAAGGTGTCGGCTACAGTGGTTTAAATGAGGTTTAAAACATTTCCTTTTTCTTTATATACTGGTCATCACCCTCCATTATTACAACTTTGCCATCCAACCTAGTTTAAATCCACATGAAATTAATTATTCTTGGTATAAAACTCTAAACCATGAAGATTGAATATTTATGACCGTTAATACAGTTAGGAAGTCACCTGGCTGAAGTTGTCGGGTGTTACAAGGCTCCTCACCGGAAGCCTCCTTTCCTTGGTGACACCAATGTTTACGGGAGAAAACCCTCTCAACCTTCTTTCTATTTCAAATACAAAGACTAGGTACAAAAATCTCACACAAGGACACCACAATAGCTAGACTCCTCTCGATAGGCACACATCGAGGCTCTATGTCATAGCTTGGTGTCTCAAGGTGTTTATGTACATAACGGCCTGGACATTATACATGAATCATAACATAAATGAACATTTCACATTTAATGCCCTCGGTTCATGCATGTCTAGCGCGCCCAGCGCACTGCTAGTGCGCCCAACGCACTCCTGCGCGCGCACCACCCGACCACCTGGTTCGCCCAGTGCGCGCCGTGTCCCGTCATCAGGCACCCAGCGCCCTGCGTCCCAGCCACGTGCGCCCTATGTGCATGCCGTGTGGGCCCCGCGTCTCAGACGCGTGCGCCCCTCGTGACGCTCCTGCTTCGCACCGAAGCGTTGTGTCCTGTCGCACCACCTTGTGCCCAGACCGTGTCCAGTCTGTGTCTACCTGGCACGTGCTGCGTACTGCGTACCGCTTGCGCCCCTCGCTCGTGCCTCCCCGCACGTGCCAGCGTGTCCAGACCGTGTGCGCGCCGCATACCGCGCACCGTGTGCTGCTCGCGCCCCCTCGTTCACGCTTGCTCGCTCGCACCGCTTCGCTCGCGTTGCTTCGCCCTTGGGCTACGCCATCTCACCAGCCCAGCGCCCATCATCTGGCGCCTCGCCTCAGCGCCCAGCGCTTCAACCCAATGTCCAACGCTCCTCGCCTCGGCCCAGCACCCAGTTGCGCACTCCAGCCTGCGCCTCTAGCTCGCCACCTGACATCTTCTGGGCTGCACCACCCATGCAGCCCAGCGCGCCCCAAGTGTCTAACACTTAGCCATTTTTTTGTGCGCCCTCCCTTGGGCCCTCGGCCCGTGTCCAGTGCTTGGCGCCCAGTCGCACGCCCCAGCCCTTGCCTGCCTGCACCGCCTCGCCCACGCGCCAGCTCGTGCCCAGCACTTGGTGCCCAGCTGTGCGCCTTATCCAGCGCCTGTGGCCCATCATCCGAGCCTATTGACCACCGAACACCATTTGGGTTGCACCACCCATGCAACCACCCGCGCGCCTAAGTGTCCAACACTTAGATGATTCCCGCGCGCCATATGAGGATGCCTCACGCCTCCTTGCTTGGGGGCCCGGCCCGAGCCTCCATGCACCATGGTTGTGTTGACATAGCCACACATGGCTTCTTGATCATGTCGTACCACCTTGCTCCACGTCTAGGACTCGTGGTGTGGCCAACTTGCCTTGAGCGCCCCATATTGCTCTGTGTCCTTTGTCTCGCCAACCATCATGCCCCAAGAGCCCGGCTCTTGCCATCTTGAGCACATCGACCCACTTGGTCTCGTACTCAACCTTGTGCACACCAACCACCATGCTTGCACCCTTGTCCGTCCATGCTTGTGCCTGCCAACACCCACGGTTGCCGCACCATCATGGACCCTGGAAAGTGGTCTGTGACAATCTCCCCCACTCACCATGTCGACGACCTCGTCGACCCACAATCTAGGTCCACCTCTTGAAACTCCATAGACCCACGTCCCCCCACGTGGCCTCCACAAGCCCACTTTAAGTTGTCTCCAACAAATCATGGCACCCGCTTGAATGTAGATGTCCAACACCTACGCAAGGTAAATGGCTTCTCTCCAAAACCCGCGCCCTCCCATCACTTGGCTTCCACACCCAAAAAATTCAACACACCCTCCTCGGCTAGCTTTTGTTGATGATGGGACCCTGGACAAAAACTCATCAAGTGCCATAGCCCCTGCCTTCCTCATGTCCATCTGAGTTGCTTGGCGACCACCTTGCGCACCATCCGGCACATCTACTAGTAGCCCACCCGGCTAGCTAGTTGTTGTGAGCCACCCGCTCACTTGTCTTGTAGGATGCACCATCCGTGCAACCCGACGCGCCCCAAGTGTCCTACACCTAGGAAGACTCCGCGCGCCATGGGAGGAAGCCCCACCCCTCCTTGGCATAAATGCAATATCCCATACCCAGCACCTGTCAGACGGTGTTGTCGTGTGGGTTCGTGGCTCAGGTAAGAAGATCTACAACTTGCTCACTTAATATTGTTCGGGCAAATCATTTGCAATTTTTTGACGTCAATTTAGCACAATGTGTCGATTTGCTAACGGTGAATAGCTTGATGCTCGAATTGACGAAAAAATTATTCAGTGTTTCAATTGAAAAACATTTCATACTTTATTATTTTATATGATTTTTACCCTAAAATTAAATAAATAATAAGTTATTTTTATATTTATTCATTTCTTTAGTATCGCTTGAATCTTAATTTTTCAAGAAAAGTGTAATATAACTTGATTATTTTAAAATACATGGAATAAAGTTATGATACATGTACTTAATTAGTACATGCAGTTAACCAAGCACGGTCAGACTTTGTTTCCAAAGGAGGGCCGAGCCTTGTCAAGTTACCCAAAGTCGGGCCGGTTAGACACGAACTCAAGCTTGAACTGTAACACCCAAGAATTTCCTATAACGCGTATAGACCTAGGATTACATGGTTAGAGGGTTTCATGTTTAGGAATAGGAATGAAGGGTTTAGAAATTTTTGGAGGAAAGAGTTTGACAAGTCAAAAGAACAAAGTGGTAGGTTTGAAAATTCAAGTGTTGAAAAAGTCAAAATGTATAAACCAATAGGAAATTAGCAATTGAATGAATTAAAATGTGAAAAGCTAGAGGTTTAATGAATGTTATTCACGTTGGCATTTAAGGGAGCAAAAAGAGGGGGTTGAATGAAAAATAGGAAAATTGAGTGGTAAAATCAAAAAGGTAGAAAGTTTATGTTATAAAATTGGTAAAGGAGGTGTAAAAATGGCAAAACACCCTTCTCCCTCTTCCTTCTCCACGAAAGTTTTGGCTGCCATTGGAGAGCTTCTCCACCTCCGATCCTTCAAGGTTTTTCAAGGTTTAAGGTGAGCTTTTGTTGGGGTTTTAAGTTGTATGCTTTTAGGTGTTAATTTGGACTGTTTTTAAGTTGTTTTGTGAGGTGTTAATTGGGGTTTGAAAACCCTAGGTGAAGGACTCCGAAAATTGGGTTATCCTTGAGGGTTGTCTTCCTATTTTCATCATTTAATCATGGGTTATGTTAGTTTAGGTTAATTGAGTGGTTAGATTATAGATTTGATGAGAGTTACACAAAAATCGGGTTGGAACACTTGGGGGCCGATTATGTTGAGGGGTTTTCGGGTTGACTAATATGTTTGTTTGGTTAATTTAAGTATTTCAATGGATAGTAGACGTGTAGAGGTTTACGGATTGGGGTGGCACGTCGAAATCTGTTGAAAAATGAGGGAGTTATGGCTATTCGCAGTTGGACGGTCGAATTTGGATAAAAATTGGGTTTAAGTGTTTTACATGTGAGATTGTTTTAAGTGTTGGTTAGTTGTAGGTTAGGAATTTCTTAGACTTTATTGATGACTTATCAAGCTAATTTTCCGTTATTTTAGGTCGTCGAGCGAAGGAATTGATCAATAGAAGTGAGCAACTACAAACCGAGTGGTCAGGTAAGTAGAGTATTGTGTGTTTTTATGCCTATGGGCCTACACCACGGAACGGTAGGAATGTTTGTTTGGTTGTTGTTTGATTGTTGTGTTTTATTGGATGTTGCGCCTTGGTTGACATGCATTATAGTTAGAGCCACGAGAATTGAGTTGTGAGCACATGTTTGAAGTGTGAGCACTAAATGTAAAGAGGTAATGAGGAATGCAAAGTGATCCCGAGTAGAGTTGTCTTTCCGGGGAGTAATGCTCGTGGAGCACCTCGGGAGGGTCTCTACAAAGGATGCATTGCACTGAACAATGATATTGTGTAGGGCCGCCTCGCTGGGGAGTAGTGCTCGTGGAGCACCTCAGGAGGGTCTCTACAAGAGATGTGTGTGATGTGATAGTAATAAACTGTGTAGGGCCGCCTCGCCGGGGAGTAGTGCTCGTGGCGTTACTCGGGAGGGTTTCAGGGCTGCCTTGCCGGGGAGTAGTGCTCGTGGAGCACCTCGGAAGGATCTCTATGAGAGATGCCTTGTGAGCCGTGATATTGAATAGAGCTGCTTCGCCGGGGAGTAGTGCTCGTGGAGCACCTCGGGAGGATCTCTATGAAAGATGCACGGGTGAAAGATTAATAAAATGAGAATTTAATAGAAACCGGCTGAGAGGGTAAAAATTGCATGTGATAGGATCGGTTGCATTTTGTTTAGTTGCATTTGTTATCCCTACTTGCTAACCGTAAGCTTACATGTGTGTGTGTGTTCTGTGGTGTAGGTGACAGAGCGTTTACAGGTGAGCTGGAGAGAGAGGATCAGGACTAGGGGCAGTCGGGGATCCACGGAGCTCGTCGGTGCAGGCCATTGTCGGGCGCTTCGACCTGGTTCTCGGATGCATACTTTTGGTTGAGGTTGTATAGTTTGTTGAGATTGGATTTGTTTTGGTTAGTTGGTTAGACTGGATTGATTCGGGTGTAAATTGTGGTTTTAAAGGTTTGTTTTTCAGGTTTTTGGGTTTAAAGAATTTTAGCCGTTATATTGTCGATTTTGGTTTTAAACAGTAAATGTCGAGTTTAAGTTCTCTATTTTCTTTGTTAAGCGTTTTAAGTCGTTTTTTTTTCCAAGATTTTTAAGGGATGTAAAGTTGAGGGTGTCGGAAATGTGTGAGTAAATTTTCAAGTGATTTGGAGGTGATTGGCATAGGAAAATGTGAAGAAAGGTGAGAAGAAGTCGAAAAAGTAGAAAATGGGTGTTTTTAAGTGTTTTTGGTCGAGAAAAACCCGGGCTGGCCCGATCGATAGGGCCCGGGGCACGATTGGTCGCGGTAGGGATGTTTTTGGGCGAAGAAAACCCGAGCGTGCCCGATCGATCAGGCATAGGCTCGATCGGTCGCGGCTGGGCGCGCTTGGGGCGCACCCAGCGCGCGCGCGTGCGCGCTGCCCGGGGCGCGTGCGGCATCCAGAGCGCGCGGATCCCAGCACGCCCAGCGCTCATTTTGAAGAAATTTTTTTATTTCTACCCATTTCTACTATGTTTTAACCCAATCTTTTCCAACATATTTTAAACGTATTTTGGTAACGTTTTCCAACAAAGATCGAGGGTTCGAAAAAACCCGAAAACCGAGTCGAAAAATTTTCGATAATTAATTTAAATTACATTTTAAACGCGGGGTTAGTTAGCAAAGTAACGCACCGAGCTGGGTCGGTTTCGGGGGCGTTACAAGTTGGTATCAGAGCTTTAGAGGTCGAGTCGTTCAAAGAATTACCCGACAATGCCGGCCGTCCTGCAACGTGCTTCACCGACTGTAAGTAATTATTTCCTTTAGTTAGTTTGTATTTGAGTTAGATTGTTTTAAATTTTGTCCACAGGATTAAGTTACGATGCATAACCCTAGACGACCCGGGAGACCTAGGAATGAACCCGAACCACCCAGAAATTTACTCGAGGAATCTGTTAAGCAGCTTGCTGACTTAGTTACACGGCAAGCAGAATTGGTTGGATCTTTGATTGGGCAGGGAGGACCTGGAACTATTGGAGCAGGTTCTAGTGGGAATAGATTTCGGGGGTTGAATCCTCCGGCGTTCGAAGGCTGATTGACAGATCCCACAGCTGCAGACAGGTGGATTCATATCATAGAGAATATGTTTAAAGTTGCCGAGGTTGAAGAAGTAAACAAAGTGAAGTGTGCTACTTTTCATCTGACCAATAATGTTCAAAGTTGGTGGGAGTCGGTGGAGGGTACCATCGGTCCTCAGGGCTTAACTTGGAAAGACTTTAAAGACTTGTTCTTTGACAAATACTACAACCAGACGGCCCAGGCTGCAAAGAGAATGAAATTTATGGCACTTAAGCAAACGAGATCAGTAGGAGATTATATTCAGCAATTTGAACTGTTGTCTCGGTTTGCCAGCCACATGGTCAGTCGGGAAGAAGATAAGATTTTTCAGTTCGTGCAGGGCCTGAAGCCCGAAATTTATATGTTGGTAAAGACCTCCAGGATTTCGAGGATATCATTTACTGAAGTGATGGCGAAGGCGTTAGAGATTGAGGAAGCTACTGAGAAATTAACTAGATATTCTGAGACTCCGAAAAGAATGTTCAAGGAGATTACAACTCATGAGCGGTGATGGGTCTTCTTCACAATCTTCAGGAAATAAGAGACCGGGTGAAAATTTGAATGACCAAAGGGGAGGAAAGAAGCCACAATCAACACGAGGAAAATACTTGCCATGTCCTAAATGTTTGAAAGCTCATCCTGGAGAGTGTGGTCAATATGAGGGGAAATGCTTCAACTGCTTCGAATCTGGCCACCTTTTCAGGAATTGTCCAAAGCCAAAGGTCACCCGGTGCTTTAATTGTAACGAACCTGGACATATAGCCAAGGACTGCCCTGCAGTAAAGAAGGGTTCAACCAAAGCGACACCTAAGATCTTCACCATGATTGAGCCAAAGGTTAAGTATATATGGGCTTAATTGTAATGTGATACTTAGGTTATAGACATAGTTGATTCTTAAGGATTGGGAACGAGGAGTAGGCATACTGAACTTTTGGGGTTATTTGATCTAGGAAGAACCAAAAACCTAAGGGTTGAAATGATTTAGAAACCTAGATGCTGTGATTAAATAGAGAAGAAAAGTAACATGTGAGAAAGTGGAGGATTAGATCATAGAAGTGGAGAGAAGTAAGTTAGGAGATTAGAATATATTGGATATATTGAATAGGACAAGGAAATTATACGAGGGAAAGGGAAGTAGTTGATAGATTTAAATATTAAGAGCTGGACATACGATGATAGTAGGCGAAAGGAGTGAGAGTGATAATTTAGAAATTAAGAATTTACGATAAAGTTCACTTATTTAGTTTTAGCGTTACATGATTGAGGATACATGTAGAATTTGGTTTATTTTGAAGTTGAACCTTTGAAGTTATAGTGTGATTACCCGAATGTGAACGTACGTGTATGACTGCGGGGCAAACCTCGGGTTGTGGGGCAACCTGGGACAAACCTCGATTACCCGAATGTGAACGTACGTGTACGACTGCGGGGCAAACCTCGGGACCTAAGCCGAGTGTAGGCGAATCCCGGACTCAAGTATAGGCGAATTATGGGTCGTAAAAAAGGGGTCGTCACAATCCCACATCGCTTGGGGAAGTATGTGGAAATGAAACATATGTAAAGAGACCCTCCCAACATAGCAAGACACGTTTTGGATCACAATTGACAACGGATCCCATAAGAACTCCGAAGTTAAAAGTGCTTCGGCGAGAGCAATCCCAGGTTGGGTGACCGACTGGGAAGTCCTCGCCAAACAAAGCCGTGAGGGGAGGATATTGGGCTGCGGCCCAATCCCCAGAGCGGACAATATCTTGCTGGGAAAATGGGTCGTTACAAATGGTATCAGAGCCTGTACCCAACCGGAAATGTGACCAACGAAGACGTTGGGCCCCCGAGGGGGGGTGATTGTGATTACCCGAATGTGAACGTACGTGTACGACTGCGGGGCAAACCTCGGGTTGCGGGGCAAACCTCAGGACCTAAGCCGAGTATAGGCGAATCCCGGGTCGTAAAAAGGGGGTCGTCACAATCCCACATCGCTTGGGGAAGTATGTGGAAATGAAACATATGTAAAGAGACCCTCCCAACATAGCAAGACGCGTTTTAGAGCACAATTGACAACGGATCCCATAAGAACTCCGAAGTTAAAAGTGTTTCGGCGAGAGCAATCCCAGGTTGGGTGACCGACTGGGAAGTCCTCGCCAAACAAAGCCGTGAGGGGAGGATATTAGGCTGCGGCCCAATCCCCAGAGCGGACAATATCTTGCTGGGAAAATGGGTCGTTACATATAGGAATTGTCATTACCAACCGATTGAGGATTTAGGGTAGAAGGATAATTGGAAGTTAGCATGGCAACCCAGAAGTTAAGAGGTTAGCATTGGAGTCAATAGCGTTGGAGTCAAGAAGTTAGGGAATAACAAGGCCACAAATTTTGAGGACAAAATTTTTGTAAGGATGGTGGATTGTAACACCCAAGAATTTCCTATAACGCGTATAGGCTTAGGATTACATGGTTAGAGGGTTTCATGTTTAGGAATAGGAATGAAGGGTTTAGAAATTTTTGGAGGAAAGAGTTTGACAAGTCAAAAGAACAAAGTGGTAGGTTTGAAAATTCAAGTGTTGAAAAAGTCAAAATGTATAAACCAATAGGAAATTAGCAATTGAATAAATTAAAAAGTGAAAAGCTAGAGGTTTAATGAATGTTATTCACGTTGGCATTTAAGGGAGCAAAAGGAGGGGGTTGAATGAAAAATAGGAAAATTGAGTGGTAAAATCAAAAAGGTGGAAAGTTTATGTTATAAAATTGATAAAGGAGGTGTAAAAATGGCAAAACACCCTTCTCCCTCTTCCTTCTCCACGAAAGTTTTGGCTGCCATTAGAGAGCTTCTCCACCTCCGATCCTTCAAGGTTTTTCAAGGTTTAAGGTGAGCTTTTGTTGGGGTTTTAAGTTGTATGCTTTTAGGTGTTAATTTGGACTGTTTTTAAGTTGTTTTGTGATGTGTTGATTGGGGTTTGAAAACCCTAGGTGAAGGACTCCAAAAATTGGGTTATCCTTGAGGGTTGTCTTCCTATTTTCATCATTTAATCATGGGTTATGTTAGTTTAGGTTAATTGAGTGGTTAGATTATAGATTTGATGAGAGTTACACAAAAACAGGGTTGTAACACTTGGGGGCCGATTATGTTGAGGGGTTTTCGGGTTGACTAATATGTTTGTTTGGTTAATTTAAATATTTCAATGGATAGTAGACGTGTAGAGGTTTACGAATTGGGGTGGCACGTCGAAATCTGTTGAAAAATGAGGGAGTTATGGCTGTTCGCAGTTGGACGGTCGAATTTGGGTAAAAATTGGGTTTAAGTGTTTTACATGTGAGATTGTTTTAAGTGTTGGTTAGTTGTAGGTTAGGAATTTCTTAGACTTATTGGTGACTTATCAAGCTAATTTTCCGTTATTTTAGGTCGTCGAGTGAAGGAATTGATCGATAGAAGTGAGCAACTACAAACCGAGCGGTCAGGTAAGTAGAGGATTGTGTGTTTTTTTGCCTACGGGCCTACACCACGGAACGGTAGGAATGTTTGTTTGGTTGTTGTTTGATTGTTGTGTTTTATTGGATGTTGTGCCTTGGTTGACATGCATTATAGTTAGAGCCACGAGAATTGAGTTGTGAGCACGTGTTTGAAGTGTGAGTACTAAATGTAAAGAGGTAATGAGGAATGCAAAGTGATCCCGAGTAGAGTTGTCTCTCCGGGGAGTAATGCTCGTGGAGTACCTCGGGAGGGTCTCTACAAAGGATATATTGCACTGAACAATGATATTGTGTAGGACCGCCTCGCCGGGAAGTAGTGCTCGTGGAGCACCTCAGGAGGGTCTCTACAAAGATGTGTGTGATGTGATAATAATAGACTGTGTAGGGCCGCCTCGCCGGGGAGTAGTGCTCGTGGAGCATCTCGGGAGGGTTTCTACAAGAGTGGTGTTGTGATAATAATAGACTGAACAGTGATATCGAGTAGGGCTGCCTTGCCGGGGAGTAGTGCTCGTGGAGCACCTCGGAAGGATCTCTATGAGAGATGCCCTGTGAGCCGTGATATTGAATAGAGCTGCTTCGCCGGGGAGTAGTGCTCGTGGAGCACCTCGGGAGGATCTCTATGAAAGATGCACGGGTGAAAGATTAATAAAATGAGAATTTAATAGAAACCGACTGAGAGGGTAGAAACTGCATGTGATAGGATCGGTTGCATTTTGTTTAGTTGCATTTGTTATCCCTACTTGCTAAGCGTAAACTTACGTGTGTGTGTGTGTTCTGTGGTGTAGGTGACGGAGCGTTTACAGGTGAGCTGGAGAGAGAGGATCAGGACTAGGGGCAGTCGGGGATCCACGGAGCTCGCCGGTGCAGGCCATTGTCGGGGCGCTTCGACCTGGTTCTCGGGATGCATACTTTTGGTTGAGGTTGTATAGTTTTGTTTGCAATTGGATATGTTTTGGTTAGTTGGTTAGACTGGATTGATTCAGGTGTAAATTGTGGTTTTAAAGGTTTGTTTTTCAGGTTTTTGGGTTTAGAGAATTTTAGCCGTTATATTGTCGATTTTGGTTTTAAACAGTAAATGTCGAGTTTAAGTTCTCTATTTTCTTTGTTAATCGTTTTAAGTCGTTTTTTTTTCAAGGGTAATGTGTGGGTAAATTTTCAAGTGATTTGGAGGTGATTGGCTCAGGAAAATGTGAAGAAAGGTGAGAAGAAGTTGAAAAAGTAGAAAATGGGTGTTTTTAAGTGTTTTTGGTCGAGAAAAACTCGAGCCGGCCCGATCGATCGGGCCCGGGGCGCGATCGGTCGCGGTCGGGATGTTTTTGAGCGAAGAAAACCCGAGCGTGCCTGATCGATCGGGCATGGGCGCGATCGGTCGCGGCTAGGCGCGCATGGGGCGCGCCCAGTGTCAAGATCCGGGCTTGTCCAAGGCATGTTGCCTATGGCCGCCCTTGTTGTTAGCTAGATTCATTTCCTTTTTAAGTAATTCAGTTGTACTCTTTTTCTTTCTATTTTTGGCAAGAGTGACTCCTCGCCACTATAGCATGTATACTCCTGCCATAGTGGAGATGGTCCAGATTGCTCTTTAGGGGGAGAGGCATGACTGCACGTAGACCCCCTACCCACCGATGTAATTTGCTGCCCCATTAATGAACAAGCTTTTTACACACACTCTCAAGCATACTATACTCAATGACGCTCTTTTCGGATAATCTCGCTCGCTCGTTGCTTACTCGTTAGACACAAGCTCGCTCTAACGAAGTGGGTACTCGGTGCCGTTGACACGCTCGTTGGCTGACCCAGTACAAGTGCAATATTGGGTGCCGCACGGTCTCGACACGTCCCTTGAAAGTAGGACCGTGACAGTTGGTATCAGAACCTGGTTGGCTCAAAAATCGTGAGAAATCATGCCGAAGAAGAGTACGATGGAAAGGCCGAGTGCACCATCAGATCAACTCGAGCGCCTCGTCGAGTTGGAAGAAGAAATACGGTATCTGCAAGACATACCAGATAACATTCGATTCATAGAAGAACAAATGAAGGAAATGTCTGAATTTCCTACTGAGATTGCGGCTATTCACAATAGGATAGACGCCATACCGATTCCAGAGCTGCTGAATCGGGTGGAGACTCTCGAATCCCGACAAGAAAAGGGAAAGGGAGTCGACACGGGATAAAGTTCCACAGGTACAATAATCGGGGTCCTGGAGCGCGTCGATGAGATTGATCTAGCTCATACCCGATTGTCTGAAACTGTGTCTCAAGTGACCGAAGACTTCAAAGCAATGTTTGATTCTCTCAGGGCTGAGATTGCCGAGATCAACATTAAGCTGAACCTGACTATGAGAGCCATGGGGAGTCAGACCCAGGCTACTACTGCTGCTAAATTTAGTCGAGTGAAGATCCCTGAGCCAAAACCCTTTGGGGGAGCCCGGGATGCAAAAGAAATAGAAAATTTCATCTTCGACATGGAACAGTATTTCAAGGCCCACTAAAACGGATGATGATTCGAAAATGACCTTGGCCACAATGCATCTTACTGGTGATGCAAAACTTTGGTGGAGATCCAAATATCATGATATCAGTCTTGGCGAATGTGTGATTGATACTTGGGAAGAACTGAAAAGGCAACTAAAGGATCAATTCTTTCCAGAAAATGTTGAGTTCAATGCTCGTAGACTACTCCGAGAACTAAAGCAGACTGCAAGCATTCGTGAATATGTCAAGCAGTTTTCGGGACTCATGCTGAATATAAGGGATATGTCAAAAAAAGACAAGATTTTCACTTTCAATGAGGGTCTTAAACCGTGGGCCAGAACAAAATTGTATGAACAAAGAGTGCAAAGCCTTTCAAGTGCACTTGCCGCAGCAGAGCGGTTGTTCGATTATAGCTCCGAGAACCTTGGGCCAAAGAAGACTGCTCCCAGTAGTTCAAACGCCACCAAGTCATAGAAACCGAACACAGGAACTGGTGAAAAGAAACCATTTGTCCCAAGAGAAGGTTACGAAGCACCAAGAAATGCTAATAACCAACGACAACCAAATAGGCCTATGTCGTGTTTTCTGTGCAAAGGACCCCATCGAGTAGCCGAATGTCCGCATAGGTCTGCCTTAACTGCCTTACAAGCTTCGATTCACGACGACAACTCAGTTAAGGAAGTTGTTGAAGAAGAATCCACTGAGATTGCTAAAGTTGGGAATATGACTTTCTTGTCAGCTGTACAACAACAGATGGAAGAATTGAAGAAAATCCCAGATAAAGGTCTCATGTACGTGGAATCCTTCATCAATGGCAGACCCACTAAAAGTACAATGATAGACTCGGGAGCCACTCACAACTTCATCACAGAAAAAGAAGCTCGCCGTCTCGGTTTGAAGCTAGAGAAAAATGATGGGAAGATGAAAACAGTTAATGGAAAAGCGATGCCGGTACTCGGAATTGTAAGGAGAACCCAGTTGAAACTTAGCTCATGGACAGGACCCATTGACTTCGTAGTAGCACAGTTGGATGACTTTGATGCTATCTTGGGGATGGAGTTCTTGATGGAACATAAATTCATCCCAATGCCCTCAGCGAAATGTTTAATAATCACCAGTAACAATCCAACCGTTGTTCCTGCAATTCTTAAACAACCAAATGTCACCAACACAAAGATGCTCTCTGCTATGCAATTCAAGAAAGGGCTAAAACATGATGATCCAACTTACATGGTCGTTCCATTGGAGGTAAGCACAAAAAAGGAGGAAGTAATACATCCTGAAATCTCAAAAGTCCTAGAAGAGTTCAGGAGTATTATGCCTGAGTGTTTACCCAAGACGCTACCCCCAAGAAGGGACATCGACCATCAAATCGAACTGAATCCCGGATCTAAACCTCCTGCAAAAGCCCATACAGAATAGCTCCGCCAGAACTAGCCGAACTAAGAAAACAATTAGATGAACTACTTGAGGCCGGATTCATCAGACCCGCTAAAGCACCTTTTAGAAGCACCAGTGTTGTTTCAAAAGAAGAAAGATGGAAGTCTACGAATGTGCATAGATTATCGGGCACTCAACAAAGTCACAGTGCGCAACAAGTATCCCATTACGCTCATCACTGACCTTTTTGATCAATTATATAAAGCCAAGTACTTCACCAAGCTTGATCTACGATCAGGTTACTATCAAGTAAGAATTGCAGAAGGAGACGAACCCAAGACTACGTGTGTAATTAGGTATGGAGCCTTCGAGTTCTTGGTAATGCCCTTCGGACTTACAAACGCTCCTGCAACATTCTGCACCCTCATGAATCGAGTATTTCATGAATACCTTGACAAGTTTGTGGTAGTGTACCTCGATGACATTGTGGTATACAGCGAGACGCTAGAAGAGCACCAGGCACATCTACGTTTGGTTTTTGAGAAGCTAAGAGAAAACCAACTATATGTGAAGAAAGAAAAATGCTCTTTTGCTCAGGAGAGCATCGAATTCCTCGGCCACATTGTTGAACAAGGTCGTCTTCGTATGGACCCAGATAAGATAAGTGCTGTCAAAAATTGGAAGATCCCGACATCCGTCACCGAACTGCGCTCCTTCCTCGGGCTTGCCAATTACTACAGACGCTTTGTGGAAGGATTTTCAAAGAGAGCCGCACCCCTAACGGAACTCTTAAAGAAAGGAGTTCCTTGGGAGTGGAACCCCGAATGTCAAAGATCCTTTGCCGACTTGACAGCAGCTATGATACAAGAGCCTGTACTGACTCTAGCGGATGTCACTCAGCCATTTGAGGTGGAAACCGACGCTTCTGATTTTGCTTTAGGAGGAGTCCTTATGCAGAATGGTCATCCTTGTCGCCTTCGAGAGTCGCAAGTTAAAGGAGGCAGAGAGAAAATACATTGCTTCCGAAAAAGAAATAGCTGGCCGTGGTACACTGTCTACGCATGTGGAGACAGTATCTACTTGGGTCAAAGTTCGTCGTGAAAACAGACAACAGCTCAATCTGTCACTTTCTTTGAACAACCAAAGCTCTCAGCCAAGCAAGCGCGTTGGCATGAATTGATTTCAGAGTTTGATTTTAACTTCGAACACAAGTCAGGCCAGAGCAACCGAGTAGCTGATGCATTAAGTCGAAAAGCCGAATGCGCGAGTCTATGTTATCTGTCTCGACTTCAAGCAAGTAAAGTTAACGGATCACTGAAAGATTGCATTCGAGATAATCTCCAAAATGACCCCGGAGTTCAAGCTGTCATACAATTGGTGAAGGAAGGAAAGACTCGGCAATTCTGGATTGAAGATGACTTACTCTTCACCAAGGGAAACCGTTTGTATGTGCCCCGAAGCAATAATCTGCGGCGTACTCTTCTGCGAGAATGCCACGATACCCTATGGGCTGGTCACGCCGGGTGGCAGCGTACCTATGCTCTCTTGAAAAAAGGATACTATTGGCCATAAATGAAGGTTGACGTTATGCAGTACACCAAGACTTGTCTTGTGTGCCAACAAGATAAAGTGGAAAGAAACAAGGTTGCTGGACTACTAGAACCACTGCCGGTGCCAAAAATGCCTTAGGAGAGTGTTTCCTTGGATTTCATCACCAATCTACCGTCTGCTAACGACTTTGAAGCGATACTGGTGATCGTCGACAGGTTTTCTAAGTATGCCACATTCATTGCGGCCCCAAAGCACTGCCCCGCAGAGACGACTGCTCAACTCTTCTTCAAACATATTGTGAAGTTGTGGGGAATCCCTCAAAGTATTATTAGTGACCGAGATCCTCGATTCACAGGGTCTTTTTGGGTCGAACTATTTCATTTGCTGGGATCAAGCCTCAATATATCTTCCAGTTACCATCCTCAAACTGATGGTCAGACAGAACGCTTCAACAGCTTACTGGAGGAGTATCTACGCCACTTCATCAATACTAATCAAAAGAATTGGCCCTAACTTACTTGATGTAGCGCAATTCTGTTACAACTGTCAGAAGAGTTCTTCGACGGGGATGAGTCTGTTCAAAATAGTCTGCGGGAGGCAACCCATAATGCCCCACACCTTGGAGCAGCCCTATTTGGGGAAGAGTCCAAAAGCGTACAACTTCTCCAAAGAATGGAAGCAAAATACGGAAATAGCCCTGCGCCTACTTAGAACGTGCCTCTAAACATATGAAGAAGTGGGCGGAACAAGAAGCGGCAACCAATGGAGTTCAAGGCTGGAGACTTTGTGCTAGTTAAGTTGTTACCGAAACAACTTCGTTTCAGGGGAAAGAAAGACAGGCGACTAGTAAGAAAATACGAAGGCCCTATTGAAGTCATGGAGAAAGTCGGAAGAGCCTCCTACAGAGTTAACCTTCCAGCATGGCTCAGAATTCACCCTGTCATCCATGTCAACAATTTAAAGCCCTACCATGCAGACGACGAAGATGAAGAGAGGAACGACGCCACAAGGCCAAATATCTCTACCAACAACCAAAGGAAGAAAGAAGTTGAAGAAGTCCTTGCGGAGCGGAATGTCAGCATAGGTCGACGGCAGTACCAGGAGTATCTGATCAAATGGAAGGGACTTGGAGACGACGAAGTATCTTGGGAGAAGCAAGAAGATTTAGAAGACTCAGCGAAGATGATCGAAGAATTCAAGCAGAAGTGAAGTTGACGAGGACGTCAACAGCTCAAATAGGGGAGAATGTCAAGGTCCGGGCTTGTCCAAGGCATGTTGCCTATGGCCGCCCTTGTTGTTAGCTAGATTCATTTCCTTTTTAAGTAATGCAGTTGTACTCTTTTTCTTTCTATTTTTGGCAAGAGTGACTCCTCGCCACTATAGCATGTATACTCCTGCCATAGTGGAGATGGTCCGGAATTGCTCTATAGGGGGAGAGGCATGACTGCACGTAGACCCCCCTACCCACCGATGTAATTTGCTGCCCCATTAATGAACAAGCTTTTTACACACACTCTCAAGCATACTATACTCAATGACGCTCTTTTCGGATAATCTCGCTCAATCGTTGCTTACTCGTTAGACACAAGCTCGCTTTAACGAAGTGGGTACTCGGTGTCGTTGGCACTGCTCGTTGGCTGACCCAGTATAAGTGCAATATTGGGTGCCGCACGGTCTCGATACGTCCCTTGAAAGTAGGACTGTGACACCCAGCACGCGCAGCGCCGAGAGCGTGCGGCTCCCAGCGTGCCCAGCGCTCATTTTGAAGAAATTTTTTTATTTCTACCCATTTCTACTATGTTTTAACCCGATCTTTTCCGACATATTTTAAACGTATTTTGGGCACATTTTCCAACAAAGATCGAGGGTTCGAAAAAACCCGAAAACCGAGTCGAAAATTTTTCGATAATTAATTTAAATTACATTTTAAACGCGGGGTTGGTTAGCAAAGTAACGCACCGAGCCGGGTCGGGTTCGGGGGCGTTACATGAACTACAAGGATCTCTCGAGTTTCTATTTTCTGCTTGTAGTGTTTGACATAGTTTCTCATTCTAATCAAAATGTTTCTTTCATTTCTAACCCGAACATCCAAGACCTCCAATAATTCATGTATCATTTCAATTATTAATAATTTATCTTAATTATTACAGGAATTAAAAAATAAAATGTAAAATTAGACGATAAACTTAACCTTATTTTTTTGAAAGACAAACAAAAAGTGTTCAGCATCAATAAACGACCTCTAAGCAATCCCTCAATAATCTCGAACATCAGTTTTTGTTCCTACTTTTCAAGTTCTTCCAAAACCTACTTTGAAGACGGAAAATAAATCCGATAAAAAATTGGCGAATGCTTACGAGCAAGTACCTCGAACATCAATTACATTTTCATGCAAAAGTCAGTCAGGGTTGATGGGTGAAGTCCTCCCCAGAGCTCATATTTTCCTCTAGCCACTTGGAAAACCCATCAATCAGAGCTTCCCTCATCCATGAGTACCTGCAATTTTCGCCGGCCTCCGGAACTGTCAACCATCTTCTCTGTCTGGTGCTCTGCTCCGGCCAAGATTCCAACTCTTGGTTCACAAACAAAGGAAACATGGCTGCTTTACACAACCCTTCTGGACTAAACTCATCCTGGTGGGTTTTACTCTTGAAGTGATAATATCCAAGACGATCCTGAGCCCAAATTCAGTAAATTTGAAAGGCAATATTCTCTACTACAAGCAATATTAAGCAAGGAAAATTGGTATTGAAAAATCAAAGAAAACTTCAGCATCATTGACTCATACAAGGCCAAACCAAAAGACAAAGAACTCCAATCAAAATACAAAAAAAAAGTATCATAGATGTCTAAGACTAACACTCTGGCAAAGAAGAAAAAATTCTACTTCCTAAATCACCAGCTGAGTTAAACCTTTCTCCATGCCATGTGAAACTCGATGCCTAGTTCTCGTATACTTGAGCAATTTCATTGATTAAACAATGACAAACACAATCAATATGATGGTCATGATTCATATGGGTTTAACAGTTCTATGTGCATATCTACGTCAGTACAGTAGCAGTAATCAATATCAGCACATTGTGTCAACACTTGTCTCAACCAAGCACTAAATCCCTTCAGTTTTGATCATAGCGTTGATAGATAGATTTCTCGAGTTTATCATTTAAACAAGAAAATGAGTGTTTGGTACAAAGTCAATGACTTCAACAATGATGATCCACTAACAGGTGGGAAATGATAGTCACGGTAACATCAGAATTAATTGCAGGCTTTTAAATTTGAAAAAAAAAATGCATATTTCGAACAGAGCTCGATCATATGTAAATAACAGCTTCCACTATTTGGAAATCTCAAATCCCAACAACAATCCATGAACACATTGAAACAACATTTTCTCCCTGTCCCACATGCTTTGCTATTAGCAATATCAGTCAAAGACAATCAGCAGTTTTGTAACGAAACCATTTTGAATCAGAGGGCAGTGATGCAAAGAAAAAAAAGCATTCATGTAATCAGGTGTTATATGCACGGGACTGGGACTAGCTCGCTATCATACATCACTTAGAAACAACAAATTATAATTGAAATTTCAAAATCTCTGGTGAAGTGGACACAGTTTAGGTTTTCACCTAGGTGTATATAGGTTGAGGATGATTCTTTGTCTTATTTGTAACAGATAAAACATGGGTTTTGGTTCGATTTCATTTGCAATCCCACCATTTAACTGGGGTTTTCCTTGTTTATACATCTTACTTACTGGTTAAAACAATTGAAGTTTAACTGAGTAGAATTACTATCTCACCATTAGTTCCCCACGAACTCCAGCCTCTTCAATAGCTTCCCTCATAGCAGCCTCCCTATCAGTCTCATCATTCTCCCAGCCACCCTATTAAGAGAAAGATCAAAGTTAGTCCCCTTCCATAATTATTATTTGCAGGAAAACTCAAGTCACATATAAAGTTATCTGTAAAATAAACCTGCTTATAAACTAATACTCCAGCACTCTTTCACTGGAAATAAATGGTTAGGGACTTACTTTTATCACAAAAGGCCAGAGTACATTTATCTCTCTTTCAAACAACACAAATCAGCTCTACTACCATGACAATTGACACTCACATCATGAATCTCTACGTCCCTCATTCAGACAACATTAAGCAGCTGCAGTATCAAAGTAATTCAACTAATTCTTATCACTAAGTTCAGATTCCTAGTTAATAAGAACCCATGAAAAACTAAGCCATGTTCTCTATGACAGAAATTAAACTGAACCGATATGAAAAATAGCGTGAATGAATAGTCGGGATGTCAACAATCTCCATCCTCTAGAAACGAACCAAATTTAATGGAACTTTTCAAATTTAACACTGTCGAAGTGACAGCTATCGTTGATCACAATACTTGGAACATATTTGAGGGAACTTTTCAAAGAATAATATAGCTGAGCTCAAAGGGTTAACAGAAGAACAAGAAAAGTGACAAACAACATTCATGCGCCAGAGATAATCATAAATCCACCTTACCTTTGGAAACAAAAGGCCAGGGCCACTCGATGAGTTGATCATAAGCACCTCCACAATCTTCTCAGAACACGCATCATCACTTTCATGTGACCTTCTATACCTAAAAGGAATACACCTAAAAAACAACGGCCGATAAGCAAATTGGAATCAAGGAATCCATCTCTAGTTAACCTCCTTGATGGAGATCAAAGTAAATCTTTTGCAAATATACAAGAAACGAGAGATTCCTATGTGATTTTGCATCCCCAGTTCCTTATTATGTCAACAAGATCATAAAATAAAAAACTAAATGCAATCGCCAGTGTAGATACGTCCCTGATTTCGAGACATCCAAAAACAACACCATTTACAGAGAAAGATTAAATCAGTTTGAACAAAACCCATTTTCCTTTAAAACAATTGAAAACACCAACCCTAATCATTGCAGCACCATGAGAAGTTGATGATTGAGTTGACGTAGATTGTTCTTTTTAATTAAGAAAAAATAAACTGAAATGAAATCTCCAGAATATTTATTATTAAAAAAAAAAACAAAGAAACACAAATCACCATCTTCACCAAACTTTGAACATCTGGGGCCCTGAAAACGACCAATGAACATCGACACTACACCAAAAAGAAAAACACGAAATATAGAGACGTAAAATCTTTACAATTATTTACGAAGAGAAGGAGATTTATAAATGCAAAAAGTACCCTGCAACAAGGCGGCAACCGTCCTCGTACCGTTGCTGATGCCGACCCGTCCGGGCCACCAAATCCGACATTTCAAGCTAACAATGGCTAAAAAACTCTTCGTTCAAAATTCACAATGCAAAAACATTATCGAGGTACGTTCCTGTCTTCGTCGCATTCCCAAAGCTGCTCGACCCTCTACCACGGAACAATTCCATCGTTGATATTCCTACTCTTGACGCTGGCTTTTGATTCTTTTGCTGCGTACATTAATGGCGGTGAATCGTATTTTGCCTCTGTTTTGGGTCTCGTTACGGTCGAGGGCGAGCGAACGAGAGAGAGAGAGAGAGAGAGAGAGAGAGAGAGAGGAGAGCGATTCGAGCGGATCGATCGGACGGTAAGGGTTAGTCAAAATCACGTGCTGACTGGTCAAACGTTGGTCCCACATTATGATCACGACAAAATCTAGTACAATCAAAACTAGTATAATTTACTTGTATCTCATTCGACATTGGCTTCTTTTACAGTAGAACGCGACGCACTCGATCTAAAGGTCGTTGAAGCGTCCGCATTCAGTGGTGAAAGCAACGCTTGGTTGGCAAATTGCGGCCAGTTAGGAGTAATCAACGGTTACGATTGACTGTGAATCTAAATGCGGATTTGAATCTAAACGCGGATTTATTATCTGTTCGATCATAATACATTTACTATCCTAAAATAGCAACATTGACTTTCCATCCCCTCCGTTGGATGATTTGAATCACATAATTTTGTGTCAAATTTTAAAGGGCAAAATCCAAAAAATAGATCAAACTATAACTAACGTTCAAAAGATGGATTAAACAAATTTTTAGTCCAAAAAATGGCTCAAAATATTGAAAATAGACAAAAAATAGATCTGAGGCAAACCGATGTGCCCCTGCGGGGAGTATTCTGAAGGAGAACGTTTTACCGCATGTTGCAAACGGCAAATTGTAACACCCCTAATACTGTACCCATTTACCCGTATAAATTTTTTATTTTTATTTTACTTTTTAAATAAAACTTTACGCGGAATTTATACTGAAGTTGAAATCAGAACTGAAAACGGAATTGAAATCGAACCTTGAATTCATTTAAAACAAAACCTATAACAATTAAATAAAACTTAAAACATTTAAAATTATAATTAAAGTATAAAACAGACGGGAGGACAAAACTGTCCAACCCGTGACAAATAAGTGCAGCGAACAGTCGCTGCAGCATGCAGCGAACAGTCGCTGCAGCATGCAGCGACTGGTCGCTGCCGTTGCTGCAGCAAGCAGCGCTCAATCGCTGCATTGCTGCAGCGATCGTGCGCTGCAGTTGCTGCAGCAAGCAGCGCCTGATCGCTGCATTGCTGCAGCGATCATGCGCCGCAGATGCTGCAGCAAGCAGCGATCAGTCGCTGCACTGCAGCAGCGCCTGATCGCTGCACTGCAGCCTTGAATCCCTTGCTCCTTTAACGTTTTACCTTACTCTTGCTCACTCTCTGGAATTTCCAGAGAGCAGTTACTTCAATAAGCTCTCTGGAAATCCGATTTCCAGAGAGCAATTGCACACCATTTACCTCATTTCATTTCTTACAACTTACATACTTTCTTCCCACTACAACATTCAACTTATAATTTAAACTCAATCCATTTACAGCAGACTTTGCGAAGTCCAACTGTGTGGATAGCTCTAAAAACCGAGCTATCCGTATCAACCTAAAAACAATTCATAACACTTAATTTAAACAACCAAACAGTTCCAGAATTTCTATAACATTTAAATAACTGTTTTAACCAAAACATTTTACGTACAATTACCAAAACGTTATCTAACCCCTATCCAGATCCAAGCACCCTAATATGTTCTATACAGTTTATCATCAATCCAAAATGTCTCAAAAACCCCCAAAACCTTTACGTACATCCCCCACGGGTCAAAACGCGCCTCGACTGCTCAGCGCACTCCCACGGCCATCATCCATCAGCTGCTCCTACGTCAGGAGGAGGAATATCATCCTCACCTGGGTCAACGTAACCTAGAACGTCACCTACACCATACAGACACATATGAGATATTGAAATCTCAGTAAGCTACGTAAATGCAGATGCATGCGTGCGTATGCCATTCATAAAACGTGCAGATTACAGATTCATATTCAGATACATTTTCATTCTTTTCATTACGTCACAGACAGATTGTTACCGAGATATCAGCCCTCTAAATGGAAAGGATACATTCCGCGGTCGAACTACCACTTTCCACCTAGAGGAGGGGGGTACATGCTCACAAACCCTACAGCCATGCCTGAGCCCCACCTCGCGTAACCAGATACAGATACAGATTACGTACATTAATTACAGAGGTTCATTTCTTTCCTTAAAACACGTGCGGAAATTCATTTTCTATGACATTTGAAATACGTGATGCATGAACAGTTAATCAGCGGAAAGTAAACAAACAACATACATATCAACAAGACAATACAACATAACCTATAAACAACTAACCTACTACCCAACCTAAACAACGTAAACCAAGGAACCCTCAAGGATCCTTGATACAACGACGAGGTATGGTGTAGACCTTTCGGTCAAGCAAGTCACGAGAACTTACCTTGAGCGCGCTGAATCTCAAGCTTCGTCCACTGGAGTCGCGTGTCTGAGGTAAAACACGATATTTGCCGTTAAAACCGAATTAAGCTATTAAACGTCCAAATTAACAAAACCTTAACTAAAAATATTTCCTAATGCTTTAATTCGATTTATTAAGCTAATTCATCGAGCAATTGAACTTTTTTCGAAAACCCTAAAATTCTCGAATTTTTAAACTTTTTCACAATTCGATTTATCTTCGTCCGATAACGTCAAATACGTCCAATATATACTTAATCATGGCTAACCTATTAATTACGAGCTCTAATTCGCGTTTTTTTAACGAGATATAATCGAAACCCTAATTATCTAAAACGGCGTAAACGTTGAAATAAAAGCTCTAAGAACGTAGATGCATACCTAGGATAGCGAGAGGAGGAAGAATCGCGAAGAACGGAAGTCGAACGGAGGTCGGATCGGATGTCGGAATGGAATCGGCCGTGGGAGAGAATGAGAGCTGCTCTCTGTTTCTCACGCAGCAGAAGAGAAAATGAAGAAGAAGAAGTTAGGTTTTGATTTTTATAAATTGATTTGGAAAATTACCAAATTGCCCTTAGCTCTTGTTTCGTCTTTCGTTTCGTTAATCGTCCAACGATCTGGATTCACCAAGTCTCCATATTTCACCAATATATCCAACTTATTATTTGAGACTTATTAAAACCGTCCGTTCGCAATTCGGACCTCGTTTACTATTTTTACGAGAACGTCTTTTACATTACGAAAAGTGTATTTACTCGGAATATCGTGTTTGATCTCTGAAAATTCCCGTAAATTCATTAAAATTCTTATTATTCGATAGAATCGTAATGACGTTTTCTTTTTGTGAAACGGACCTGGTTTGACATATTTACCAAAAATGCCATTACGAATAAAATAACAATATAACATAATATATCCAAAAAATCCATACAAGCCGGATATTACACAAATCGTTCTCCCCGAGGGCATTGCTGAAGGTGAAGATCCCCCGCGCACGTGAGGGGCACGTGCACGCAGGGGATTCCCCGCATGAGAACAGTTTTTCGCGTGAGTAGAACGGTTTGCTGTTCTCCTGCAATTCAGCTCGTGATCAGCCAATAATTGATCACGGTTCGACAAAGAACAGTTTGTCGTAGAACGGTTTGCCGTTCTCCTGGCCTATTTAAAGGGCCTCTTCCCTCTATTCTCATACCACCTCTAACTCTATTTTTCTCTTTTCGATCTCTCTAAAGCTTCTCAAATATTATATTGCTTTCGAGAATTTCCAAGTATTAGCGACGACGATGAATGAAATTTCAATTAGAGCGACTGATTTAGATGAGTCAACAAGCTTTGATGTTGATATAAATTGGTATGCGCACGCCACTTCTGCATATGGTGATCTTAGAGCATTCGATCACGTAGGTGGAAATGAAGAAATAGAGGTGCATTCGACCTCCAGTACTCTTGACGAGGAGCTTCGAACATTGGTTGGGTCGGACGTTGAGAAAAAATATAATTATGTAAAGGAAATTAAAGACGAAATATGCGAATATTCTGTGCAAAATGGTTATGGCATGAAATTCCCTCAATGTGACAAGCGGCGACTGACGGCTAAATACGTAGAGAGTTGTGCATGGCGACTGCATGCGTCGCAGATGCAAGATGAGGAAACCTTTCAAATAAAGAGTTTTATCGATTCTCACAGCTGTGCGAGAGTAGTTGAGAATCCAAACGCTCCAATCTTGCAAATCATTATCTGGACAGGTTTAAAAGCCAACCTATGTGGGAAATCTCTTCCATCATCGAGACAGTCAGGAAAGATTTCAGTGTCAATATTACTCACAGTATTGCCAAAAGAGCAAGAAGAATAGCTCGAACATGTAACGAAGGCAGCGATGACGAACAGTACAAGCAAGTTTGGTCCTACGCAGCTGAAATATATAGATCAAATCCGGGAAGCTCATTATACCTACATGCTTACGAGGTGTATTATGATTCGTGGAGATATCAAAGAATGTATATGCTCTCTATGTGCTAAGTTTGTCAGTTAACTATTATCGTTTTTCTTTCTTAGCTATTCATTTTAAGTAAATCCTAATGTGATCTAATATGTTGTTCTTCTATGAGTTGAGTTCTTGAGTGATACTTCGGAATATCTCACTGTTGGTTATGTTCTTCGATATCAAATCTGTGATACAATTGCTTTATTCAACACAGCTCACTCTGAAAATAAAAATGAAATCATTTATGGTTAATTTTTTTGTTAAAGAAAATGTAATACGTCGGACATATCGATATATGGGTTTAGAATTTGGAGAGCTAATCAAAATTTGATTGGATTAAATATTTGTGTTGCTTTTAGTTTATTTTGTGGGATTGTGTATGGTTTAACATTTCTTGGGAATGTGAAATATGATACTAGAACAGAATGCAGAATTATGTTTTTTTTTTTTTTTGGTTTTATCACATTTTCCTCGTGGATTTTTCTTATTGCTACGCAGGAAGAGATGGAAGAAGATGATGATGATAAAATAACTGGAATGCAACTAAATACTTGCCAAGAATGTGGTGCAAGCTTTAAAAAGCCTGCTTATTTGAAGCAACACATGCAAAGTCATTCACCTGAGGCTCTTTCTCGTACCTTATTATTCACTTGCACATCATGATTTCTAATTTCTAAGTGTACCAATGATTTTCAATTCACAGCAGACTTTCCTTGTATGACTTTTACTTTCTTTATTTCAATATTATTGGTTTGGTAGAGTCCTTTATGGATCCAATATTTTGAGTCATCTGAGCTACAGTGTTTGTAATCTACAAGTATTCAACAGGTTTTGGTTTAGTTAAGGAGTTTGATTGATTGTAATTTATGCTTTGTGCTACAAAAATATCATGATAAGTAATAGTTAATATGGCTTGTTTTGTGTTTGGTTCTCACATTTGATGATTTGTTTATTTGACATATTCATTGTAGATGAGTATCTTTGCAGGCTTGAGTACCTTCCTAAATTCAGATATTTTGAAAAGGAAAACAAAATCTGGAAAAGAATGGTGAGAAGCATTGGATCCCACAAAAAGAACTCCAAAATGCGTGAGGCAATATGTTCTGTCTTGAATGGATCAGTACCAAGTTGAGTGACCTCCTGGGAAGCTCCATCAAGTAAGCCCATCACGCAACTGCATAAATTTGAGGTTTGGTGGCTGGCCATAGATTTTTCAGATTTTATTAATCTTTGGAAAATTCAATAATTCTTTTTTTTTTTTCAGAGACCGTATATTTGTCATGTAGAAGGGTGTTCTTTGAGCTACAGAAGAAAGGATCACTTGACTCGTCACCTTATTCAGAGAGAGTATAGCTAAGAAGAAAGAGGAGAGGAAGCTATAGAGAAAAGGAGATTGGAAGAATAGCAACACATTGCAAATTCAATTCATAAACATCAACTGTATTCCACAAAGTTATAATGCAACACTTTAAATAGAATAATTCCTAGAAGATGAAAAGCTAAGCTTGACCAACATAAATGAACATAGTAAATAACAATACTAATTGACACTTGGGAAATGACAAAAATAAATAAAAGAGAACATAGTAAATAACAATATTAAATGACACTTGGAAAATGACAAAAATAAATAAAAAGATGTCCTCATCAATTCTCCCGGGGGACGAGAAACTCTCATTCAAGTTTGAAAGACCCATAGCACAACAACTAATCAACCTCCCAACCATAAGTTAAACGGTTGAACAACCTTCTGTCGACGTCCACAAACTTGTGTGACCGTAGGCCTGGATCGAAAATCTTTAGAATTATCCCATAATTTAATAAAGAAATATCCTGATGATTTCGAAATAGCTCCAATAAGTCTGGATCCAAATACTGAAGTGTCTCTTTGCAAATCCACATACAATCACCTTTGGCCGATCTATCCAACAGATAAGGAAGCGCTGGACCTTACATTCATTAGTAAATATCATCTGTTCATCTAAAATAGCCTCAATTTTATCCTCACGTGTTATGATAGAACATGTTATGAAAACAGTGTTAGTAGGAGCAAAATCAATAGATAGAGGAAGAAAAGAATCAACATATGGTTTAAAATGACATTTATAAGCTACCAGGTCGTCGACATTAAAATCACAAGACGTCATTGTTCGTAATCTTGTTTGCAAAGTGATTGCAGATGACTGTAGACTTAGGTAAGATTTTCTTGCTCGATATTGTCTTAAATGTTTCTGAATTCTTAAAGCTCTTGCTTCCCTTCGTATTTGCTCATATATTTTACGAGCTAATATACCTCTAGAAAATGATTGGAGTTGAATAGCGGCTTCACACAATGCAACAATTTTTTTTGCAGGAGATTTATGTACGAATTTGCCTTTGAATAATTCTGGCTGCATTTCCAAGTATTTCCCTTCTTTTCGCATCCAAAAAAGTCATTTGACCAGCTCTTAAGAACACTATAGTTTCACAATAATCAACATAAGTTTTTTCTTCCTCAACCCTAGCTTGATTGAACCTCTTAGATGTCTCGATAAATCTTTCAAAACCTTGTTGAATCTTAAGACTCAATTGATCAAGTTTATCTTTTTTTTCATCTAAGGACTCTTCAACAAATTCATTACGTACGTGTACTAAAGAGGGTGGTGGCTCCAATGTGTTTGGTGACCCTAAAAATTGCCGAGAGTTAGATTCATTGTGACGACCCCGACCCGGCCAGGGCCGCCACGGAAAGACCATAACGTAATCTTAACTTAAACCCTCAAATAGTTCACGTAAAATTTTTGTTTTTTTTTTTTATAAACTTTAAGTGATCCTAAAGCAAAATCAAAATCGAAATAGAAATCGAAATCGAAATCGGAATTGAAGTCTATGTTTTAAACCATTTAAAACCAAACCATTAATAACTTAAAACAATTAACATTTAAAGTAAAATCAATTAAAACAAACAATTAAAACATGGAGGGCAAAAAGGGCAAATCGTGACAAAAGGGAAGGGCGATCGATCTCCAAATTCAGGAGATCGATCGCTGAGGCATCAAACAGCAGGGGCGATCGATCGCCCCCTGTACCAGCGATCGATCGCCATAACGACAACAGGGAGGGGCGATCAGTCGCCCCTCACACCCGTGCCCAGTCGCCCCACACCCGAAATTTGCTTCCAAAGCACATGCCTTATGGCGATCGATCCCCTTCCTAGGGCGATCAATCGCCCATGGCTCTGGAATTTCATTCCAGAGCGATGCTTTTTCTCTCCTTTTTCTTATCTCTTTCCTTCTTGTTTCTTCAACATAATTTCTACACTTCACAACATAAGTTTTCTTATACTTAAAACAAAACACTCATTCACCGATCATCCAAAACGCGACACTAATATAACCTACAATTTCGAAAAACTCAAGAAAACGAACCGCGTGAATTGTTCTAAATCCGGGCGTATCCTTACAGTTTAAAGCACCTAAAATCATCAAACAACAATCCGACCAATCCATAACAAACATCACCATAAACATCACAATCCCTAAAATTCTTCCAAAACAAATACATTTTTCAAATCATTCAAGACTACCCCACTCCAAGCCTACATCCACTAAACAAATCCCAAAATATCAAACTTCTCCACATATCTTAGAATCCCTCACATTTCTAACATCAAAACAAATTCACATTAATTACCCAAAATAGCTCGGAGCACACCCACGGTCATCGAACCTTGCCAAAACACACCCCGTCGCCACGACCACCATCCGTCGACCACCTATTCCTTGTCATCAAGAGAAACTCTCACATTTTCACCTGTCACCTACATCATACAACATAAACATTAAGCCTAATGCTTAGTAAGGGAATGTACTACACATGAAATATGCATGAATGCATGATTCTTTTCATAAAACATGTTCATTTACTTGTTCTTATTCTTTTTCTTTTCATTGACATGGATTAAGGTGGGGATGTGCCAGGGAGTAGGCCAAGTGCGTGTACATAATCCTTTCGGCCGTATTCATGTTCCATCGCATGGAAGTGACATTGGTTTTGTTGTTATGGCCATACTGTCCCAACCCACACTTAATCGTTACCTTTCTTTTACATAAATCATGCATGGAGCGTTTCTTATGACATTTGAGAAAACATGATGCATGAGGAATCTACGTATAACATATCATCAAAACATATCACCAAACAATTCACAACGTACATGGACATACATTACTTTTAACGAACTTTACAAACAACTAATAGCTAACATCCTAGACTACCCGACTCATTAAACCCCACAATCAGAAAATCATCATCAAAACAACAAAAGCCTAACGTTGACACGATGTAGGGCCTTAAGGGCCGAAAACCTAGCATCCACTTACTTGGCATCCATAGCAATGCCGAGCACCGTCCGTAAGCCGTGTCCACCTAAGGCATTTTATAAATAAAGGCATTAAAACCAATCCTAAATAAACGATCTCTAAACTTAAACTGAGCTCCTAGTCAAAGCTGATTTCTCTAGAATCTTTGATTACTTCACATGGCAAGTTGCTTTCTTTGCAATTCCAATTGATAATAGCCTCATCTTTTTTTTTTCTTTTGGTGTATTTTAACTTTTATTTGATATAAAACATTTACCACTGCAGTTAAGTTAGACTCTGTGGAAGTTATGTGTGCAGAACCCGGCTGCATGACATATTTCATGGGCGAAAAATGCCTCAAGTTGCATATTCAGTCCTGCCATTTCATATATTAACTGTGAGATCTGTGGGAAGAAGCATTTGAGAAAAAACATAAAACAACATCTTAGAACACACGAGCAGAAAAATTTCACCGAAGAAAATCAAATGCCATCACAAGGGATGCTGTCACACATTTTCAACAGTGAGTACTCTTTTATTGTGCTATTGATTGATGCTTTTGTGCTGATATTTAGGATGGAAATCTCCAGCAGCATATGAAAGTTGTACACCTTGAAATTAAACTTTTTTACTTGTCACTACTCTGGTTGTGGCATGAGCTTTGCATACAAGCATGTGAGAGATAAGCACGAGAGAATAGGACGCCATGTTTACTCCACCGTAAGCATATGAAATTCTCGATCTTCAAGATTCATCAGCATCTTATAAACATCCTACAAGCTAACCTAGTCTGAAATGCAAAGAGATTTTGTAGAAGCAGATGAGCAGTTCCGATCAAGACCTAGGGGTGGTCGGAAAAGGAAGTATCTGATGTGAATCGAGAAGCGATAAATCTCATTGTCAAGGACCATGATCTATTAGAAGATAAAGGAGGTCCAACGAACAACGCTTCACATGGTTTAGTCGTGGAAACCCGAGGAAAAGACCTATCACAACAAAAGCAAGAGACTATAAAAATAAAGAGCATTGTAGCATGGAAGTGGGCCCCACAAACTTGGCAAAAGAAGACTCATAAGGCACAGAGTTGGGTCCCACAAATACCAATGAATTGGAGAGAGAAGGGTAAAGATCCACACAAACTACAAAGAGATAAAGATTCACGTGGGTTGGAAAGAGATAAAGATCCACATGACTTGGTTTATGATGTGATCCAAGTTCAGACCAAGTCAAAGCCCAATAATAAGGATTTAATTGAAGATACGGTGGGCCCAATGACAAGAGCAAGAAGCCCAAGATTATTGGAAGATCTTTTGAAGAAAGGGTGCGGTGCACATGCACATGTACATGTAAGAATTAAAAACACATGTGCCATGCACATGCACATGTAGGAATTAAAGAGGACATACACCAAGCACATGCATATACGAGGAATTAAAAAGTCAAATGCAAAGCACATGCAAATCATGCAAATCTCATAGGAAAAGATCTTATCCAACCGAATCTACTCAAATAAATTCAAATCATGTTCAAACGTAGTTTAAACATGAGATGAAATCTGATCATGCAAAGGATCATTATCTCATGATTTTATTAGTTATTTTATCTTTATTTTCATTTTTTATTATTATTTAATTTAATTTTAATGTGTAGCCTATTTAATGGCAAACTATTTGATTTAATAGAAGAACAAGTTTGAATTAAAAAGGTTGAGTTTTTAGAGAGGATTTCTCTTTGGTTCTTTGCGAAGAACAACGATATTCTTCAAGTCACGCTTGAAGAATCTCGCTTGATAGCTTTGGTTCTTACCAGCGAGTTTGGTCTAGGTCAAGCTCCTATTTTGATAGCTTTGGTTCAGCCAACAGGTGTGGCTCGGGTCAAGCTTATGTTTTGATAACTAGGGTTCCATCGAATTCTTCGATTGGGGTCTTAGTTCCTTACTTTATTTTTCAATCAAAAAGGCGTTCCTTTAAATTATTCCGCGTTGTTGTATGGTCCTGGGTCCTTTCGATCTGAGGTTCGCATCAGTTGGTATCAGAGCTTCGGCTCCTTGATTCAAGAAGCTATCTTTAATTTTTGTTATCCATCTTTTCTTCATCTTATTCTATTCGTCCTACTAGTCAAAAAAAAAAAACACAAAAGAATTCATCTTTTTTCATTTTTATTATTAAAGTTTCAATTTTATCATTGATTCTTTTTTGTCTCGTGAATTTGTCTTCTTAAAAAGTACAAAAAAAAAAGAGTTGTCAAAAGTAAAAAAAAAAAAGAGTTGTCAAAAGTCAAAAAAAAGAGTTGTGAGAAGTAAAAAAAAAAAATCGAAATTTTGTTTTAGAGATTTTGAAAATTCAAATTGTTGAATCTTCATTCGGAATATTGTCTTTATCAAAATTTATTCTTTGAAGGTTCAAATTGTTGAATCTTCATTTGAAATATTGTCATCATCCAAATTTTTGTCTTATTTCAATTATACTTTTAATTTAGCCATCTTTACAAGTTTGAACTTTTAAGCTTTGAAGTTTGATTTTTTATAGTTTGGCTTGTTGAATATTTACCATCGATCAAGTTCTTACGTAAAAAACTAGAAGGGAGATCTAGAGGTAAAAGGCAAGAGAGTGAGACTATTATAGAAAAAGCCTTAATTTTTGAGCGAAACACAAGTGGAGTGACATCTATCGAGAGCAAACACGTGAGGGAGAGGTAAGGTCCATTACTTGATTATTTTTCTTTTACTTCTAACAATTTTCTTATTGTGATCGAAAAAGAATATCATGAGTGGAAAACACATCGACGTTAATTTAAAATTGCTCATGAGAGCCATGCAAGATCAATACACGGCTCTAAATCGAAGAATGACACAATTGGAATCTTCATCCCCTAGTCATACGCGGCAAAAGAAGGATTTTGATGGAAAATTTAAAGATGATAGTAGTGTTGACTTAAATGGTGTTTAAGTTTAAATATGTTTTTGATGATGTGGTTATATGTTAAAGTAATTTGATTATGTTTATTACGATTTATGCATATGAGAATTATCTGTTGGAAATACCCTTGAAAAGGGTATTTTAGTTGTCTGATGAATTTGGTTAAGTGTTCTAGGTATATTAGTAAAACAGGGCTGTGAATGCACATCCAGCGGTCAAGTAGAAAAGTAGTCCACCGGTGAATTAAAATAAAAGACGAAGTCCACCGCTCGTTAGACGACAAAGGCTGAAGACTTCGAAGACTAAGTCCACCGATAGGAAAATGACAAAAGAGAAGTTCTTAATGACTACGTCCACCGATCGCTAGACGACAAAAGAAGAAATCCTCAGATAGCATTCCTTCAAGGTCTAAGTCCTCTGGTCACTAAACGACAAAGGCGGATGACTTAAAAGACGAAGTCCTCCGGTCACTAAACGACAAAAGCGGATGACTTAAAAGACGAAGTCCTCCGGTCACTAAACGACAAAGGCGGATGACTTAAAAGTCGAAGTCCTCCGGTCACTAAACGTCAAAGGAAGAAGACTTCATATCTACATCTTCCGATTGCGAACCGAGTTTTAATGCTGCATCCACCGATAGCGGTTCAACATTTCAAAGACATAATCCACCGATGGTGGTTCACTAAAATAAGCAGAGTCTTCCGCCAGAATTCAAATATACCGCGAAGCTACAGTGAAGTCGTTTTCAAGCTATAACCCCTGAACATTTATGGCGACGATGAATAGCAATTTCAGATGCAACGACTATCTACATTTGTACGATTGCTACTTCAACGGTAACAAAGTTTCTATTATTGGATAAGGAGCATTGAAGTCAAGCCGATTTGCAGACAGAGTATTTAAGCCGAGGTTAGAGCACGAAGACACAACTTTTGCCAATTTTATTCTTGAGCCCTAACCTGAAAATTTTAGCATACTCTGTATTACTCTTCTACACCTCTCGATTTAATAACTTGAGATTTTAATCTTTGAGAGTGTAGTTTGAGCTTGAAATTTTACAAACTCCAATATCTGTATAAGGCAGTGGATTATCGCCCGTGAAGAATAATCCAGTATTGTAAAAGGCAGTAGATCGACGCCCGGAAGTTCGATCTTGTATTCTCGTTGAGGAGAAGGATAAGGATTTTCAAGGGGGAACCTTGAAGCGTGGATGCATGCAAGGTTTGGCCGAACCACGTAAAAACTCTTGTATTGGTTTTTCTCTCTTTCTCTGTTACTTTTATTATTGTGTTTGTCTGTCTATAGCTTTAGAAAAATTAAAAAGGGTCTAATTCACCTCCCTCTTAGACAATCTCGATCCTACAATTGGTATCAGAGCAAGGTTTGTCACTGTCTAAGTTGGGTTTAAACACTCTGTGAAATATATATTTACAATGGCATTCAACACTAACTTCACACACGTAGAAGGTCAAGCTACAAATAGACCTCCTTTCTTTGATGGTAGTGATTATGTTTATTGGAAGGCTAGAATGAAAATATTCGTTCAAGCCACGGACTATGAGAATTGGTGTATTATAGAGAATGGTCCTTTTAAGGCCATGAAAACTGTAGATGGGAAAAGTATCCCTAAGGACTTTACTGAATTATCTGAGTTCGATAAGAGAAATCTGAGCCTTAATGCCAAGGCAGTAAACACTCTGTACTGTGCTCTGAATAGAGATGAATTTAATAGGGTACAAGGGTGTGAAAGTGCTCAAGAAATTTGTCACTTATTAGAGATCACACACGAGGGCACAAACCAAGTGAAGGAGAGCAAATTGAATATGCTCATACACGAGTATAAATTGTTCTCTATGCCTAAGGATGAGTCTGTCTCTTCCATAATTACAAGATTTACTAACATAACTAATGGTTTGAAAGCTCTTGGAAAATCTTATTCTAGTGAAGAACAGGTCAGGAAGATCCTCAAATGTCTTCCAAGAAGCTGGCAGGCAAAGGTGACTGCAATTCAGGAAGCTAAGGATCTTAAAGCTCTAAAGCTTGAAGAGCTCATTGGATCCCTCATGACACATGAGATTACAATGAGGTCAAATGAGAAAGAAGATCTCAAGGAAAAAGAGGCTACAAAGAGAAAATATATTGCTATGAAAGCCTCTTCCAGTAAACAAGATGTATCTGAGGAAAAAGAAGATGATGATGATGAGGATATTGCTCTCATTACAAGGAGGTTCAGTAAATTCCTCCAGAGGAAAAGAATGTAAGGAAGGAGATTTCCAAAGGTTGAGAAATCTCAAAAGGAGAAGGAAATCACATGTTTCGGGTGTGGAAAGCCAGGTCATATGAAGGCATACTGTCCACAAGCGAAGAAGAATCCCAAGAAGTTTAAAAAGAAGGCTATAAAAGCTACTTGGGATGACAGTGAAGGCGACACTTCTTCTTCAGAAGATGAGGAAGTAGTCAACCTCTGTTTCATGGCACACGATAATGAGGTTAGTCATTCCTCTAATGATAGTGAATCTGATGATGATGATGGTGATATGGTAGATGCATTTAACGATTTGGTTAAACAATTCAGCATGCTTAAGAATAAGTATCATTTGTTGAAAAGAGAAAATGCAGATCTTTTAGAAAAGCATACTAAAGAAGTGGAATTGCATGAAAAGGAGATCACTGAATTGAAAAAGAAAAATGAAACTTTAAATAATTTTGTTCAGAAATACACTTATAGTAGTAATCAACTGAACATGCTGTTAAGTGATCAGAGAATGCAATTTGATAAATCTGGCTTAGGATATGACAGGTTCAGTAAAAAGAAATCGTACAAGAATTTCTTTGTTAAATCTACTGTTTGCCATGCGTGTAATGAAGTAGGACATAAATCCTTCGTATGTCCTTTAAAAACAAACAGTAAGAAAACAAGTAGCAAATTACAGTGGGTTCCTAAAGGAACCAAGACTAACGCTAGGACCCAAAAGATTTGGGTACCTAAGAAGACTACTTGATCTCTGTTTTGCAGGTTGAGTGCTCTCCTGGAAAGAACCAGTGGTACCTCGACAGTGGATGCTTGAGGCATATGACAGGAGACTCAACCATGTTTGCTGCTGTCAACAAAAAGAAAGGAAGTGTGACTTTTGGTGGAAACCAAAAGGGCAAAATTGTTGGTATCGGCAATATAGGTAACAGTTTTAATCCTATTATTGAAAATGTGCTTTTAGTTGAGGGATTAAAGCATAATTTGCTTAGTATTAGCCAGTTATGTGATAAAGGATATGAGGTGATCTTTAAATCAAACTCTTGTTTAATTAAAGATGCATCTAGTGACAAAACTCTGTTTTCTGGCTATAGGAAAGAAAATATTTATATCATTGACTTGGATAATGTTGTTTGCATTGATGAAAAATGTTTTGCTGTGAATTCTTCAAATGATAGTTGGATCTGACATAGGAGATTAGGACACGTAGGGATGGATACCTTAACTAAGATTACTAAGGAGAATTTAGTTAGAGGAATCCCTAAGATATTCTTTGAGAAGGATAAGGTCTGTGATGCCTGCCAAATGGGTAAGCAGATCAAAAGTTCCTTTGCATCGAAGAATGCAATTTCTACTTCTAAACCACTCCAACTTCTTCACATGGACCTCTTCGGTCCTTCCAATATAGCCAGCTTAGGAGGCAAATTTTATGCCTTTGTTATTGTAGATGACTTCTCTAGATTCACCTGGGTATACTTTCTGAAGTCTAAGGATGAGACTTTTGATATCTTCTCTAGCTTTAGGAAAAGAGTTCAAAATGAAAAAGAGCTCACCATTGTTGCTATTCGTAGTGATCATGGTGGAGAATTTGAAAATGAGAGATTTGAACTCTTGTGTCTCAAGCATGGAATTGAGCACAATTTTTCCTCCCCTAGAACCCCTCAGCAAAATGGTGTTGTTGAGAGGAAAAATAGGTCTCTCCAAGAGCTAGCTCGGACTATGCTCAATGAGAATTCTCTTCCTAAATACTTCTGGGCTGAAGCTGTCTCTACAGCATGCTATGTACTCAATCGGGTCTCCATAAGACCTATTCTTGAGAAAACTCTTTATGAGCTTTGGCATGAAAAAACTCCTTCTGTTAAGTATTTTAGAGCCTTTGGTAGTAAATTCTTTATTCTCAACACTAAGGATAACTTAGGAAAATTCGATTCCAAATCTGATCTTGGAATTTTTCTTGGTTATTCTCTTTCAAGTAAAGCATATAGAGTATTCAATAGGAGAACTCTAGTTGTAGAGGAATCAGTTCATGTTAACTTTGATGAGTCCCCTCAACCCACAATAATTGTGGATGAGGATGATTCTTTGGATAGACAACTGGACTCTCTCTCTTTAGAAAAGCCAAGTGTTCCTCTTCAAGTAGAAAAATCTATAGAACTTTCTTCTACTTCTCTAGATATTGTTCCTGTCAAGGATGAAAATCCTGCTCTTCCTAGAGATTGGAAATATATCAAAAATCATCCAATAGATGAAATTATAAGTGATCCTTCTTTAGGAGTTAAGACTAGATCCTCTCTTAGGAATCTCTGTGCCAATGTGGCATTTATTTCTCAGATAGAGCCTAAGAAGTTTGAGGAAGCCGAATTGGATGAAAATTGGATTGTGGTAATGCAAGATGAACTAAACCAATTCGAAAGGAACAATGTTTGGGAACTTGTTCCAAAACCTGTTGATCATCTTATTATTTGAACTAAGTGGGTTTATAAGAATAAAATGGATGAAAATGGGATTGTAGTAAGAAACAAAGCTAGGCTAGTTGCCAAAGGTTACAATCAAGAAGAAAGAATTGATTTTGAGGAAACCTTTGCACCTGTAGCTAGGCTAGAATCCATTAGAATGCTCTTAGCCTATGCCTGGTACAAAAACTTCACACTCTTTCAAATGGATGTAAAGAGTGTCTTTTTAAATGGATATATCATGGAAGAAGTTTATGTAGAGCAGCCCTTAGGATTTGAAGACTTTTCAAAATCTGATCATGTGTATAGACTTAAGAAAGCTCTTTATGGACTTAAGCAGGCTCCTAAAGCTTGGTATGATAGATTGAAGAACTTCCTTGAGGAAAGGAATTTCAAAAAGGGAAATACAGATTCAACTCTATTTACCAAGCAAAAGGATAAAGACATTCTGTTAGTTCAAATTTATGTCGATGACATTATTTTTGGATCAACTATGTCAACTTGTGTAATGAATTTTCCTCCCTCATGCAAAGTGAATTTGAAATGAGTATGATGGGGGGAGTTAAAATTCTTTTTAGGTTTCCAGATTAGTCAATCTCCTGATGGAATTTTCTTCTGTCAAGAAAAATACATCAAGGAACTTCTTAAGAAATTTGGATTAGAATCTTCTAAGTCTTCCAAAACTCCCATGAGTACCACCACCAAATTAGACAAAGATGAAAATGGTATTAATGTTGATATTAAGAAATATCGTGGTATGATTGGTTCTCTGTTATATCTGACTGCAAGCAGGCCAGATATACTCTTTAGTGTGTGTTTATGTGCTAGATTTCAAGTTGTCCCTAAGGAGTCTCACTTATCTGCAGTTAAAAGAATTTTCAAATATTTGAGTGGGACTCGTAACTTAGGATTATGGTATCCTAAAGGCACTTCCTTTAATCTGATTGGATATTCAGATTCTGATTATGCTGGAAGCCTAGTTGATAGGAAAAGCACCAGTGGAACATGTCAATTCCTTGGTGAATCTCTAGTTTCCTGGTACTCTAAGAAACAGAATTCTGTTGCATTGTCAACTGCTGAGAGTGAATATATTGCTGCAGGCAGTTGTTGTGCACAAATGCTTTGGATGAAGCAAACTCTAGAGGACTATAATCTGTTCTATAATAGGATTCTTATTCGGTGTGACAACACCAGTGCTATCAATATTTCCAAGAATCCTATTCAGCATTCTAGAACCAAGCATATCGATGTCAGATATCACTTTATCCGTGATCATGTTCAAAGAGGTGATATTTCCTTAGAGTTTGTAAATTCTGAAGATCAAATGGCATATATTTTTACAAACCCGTTGGATGAGAAAACCTTCTGTGGGATAAGAATAAGATTGGGACTTATTAAGAGTGAGTAAAGTTAAGGTTCTCTCCTTATTTTCTGTTTTTAGTGTTTACATCGCTCGGTCATTTTCCGGTGGATATAGATAACCGGATGATATGTATCCTCCATTGACCGGATGATCTTTCTGCATCGGATGATGTACTTTCTAATCTGTCGACACGTGTCATCCATCTGATGATATCGACGTTACACGTGTGACCTCATCACGTCGGGTGGTGTTTTATTTCTTTCAAATTCCTATTTCTTCGTCGAGTCGCTTTATCTTTCGCGCCCTTTCACTTGCTTCTACTCTGACAGTCGTGTTTTTTCCCCTTTCTAAAACCCTTTTATCCTTCGCATCTACACTCTGTCGGTTCTTCAAACATTATTATGGAATCCTCCTCTAGAGCTGGTAAGGAACCCGCTACCAAGAAGGCCAAGACCATCGCCCGTTCGTCACGTCACGAGAAATTCCTCGTTCTAATAGCTGGCCATCGTATTACTTCCTTACTCAGGTTGTTGAAATAAGGTACCATGAAGAGTTTAAATTTAAGAAATTGATTCCTAGTCGTGGAATTATGCCTGATGAGCTAGTTGGTCTAAACTTAGTTGAACCCTTGGCGGACATTGGGTTACTAGGCTTATTCAATGTTGAAACCTTCTATTACTCAGATGCTGTTAGGATGTTCTATATCAATATGAGCTTTTCTCCAGATTTCTCTATGATCAAGAGTTATGTGTATGGAAAGCACATAACTATTATCTCCAATTCAATAAATGAACTACTGGAATGCCCACATTTAGATGGATACCCAAAATACTATGCCATAGGGCAAGAGTCACCTTCCTTTGATACAGAAGATGGTCGTCTTCTGTTACAATCCATAGCTCTCGACCCGAACACCACTCCTAATGTTTTAAAGAGCAAGCATTTGAACATAAGGGCTAAGCTCTTTCATCAAATGATCGGGTACAACATTCTTCCAAAAGGGGGCCATTATGATGATGTTAGTTGTATGGAGATCTTTATCCTTCTTGGCATCTACCAAAAGACCTCCTTCGATATAGGGTACATTGTCTTGAGAAGGATGATTCAGGCTATCACTTCCAGAGCTCCTTCACTTCCCTACAATCTGCTTCTCATGAAGATCTTTCAGCAGCATGAAGTCAACTTTCCCGAGGATGTTGATCTCTCCAGTCTTAAACCTACCAACTACTACTCCAAATCTACCCTGAACAGAATGGGCATTAAGAAAAATAGAAAAGGAGAATTTTATTTGGATCAGTCTAAACAAAGGGTCGCTCAGGTTGCTGCAGTCAGAAAAGGGAAGAGAAAGCTTGTTTTGGCTGATGAGTCATCAACTCAAAAGGGCGTTGGTGATTCTGAGATCCCTGCTCTTTTTGATTCCCCTACTCGATCTCCAGACTCTCGCCTCCACCTTCCTCCTCCAATGCCACGAATTTTTCCTCCAGCACCCACTTTTGAAACAATTTCAGCTCCTTCACCTTCTTTGCTGCTGCCACTCTGCCTGCTCATGCCCCTCTCTCTCCTGTTGGTCAATCCTCTCCTCCACCATCCATTTTGATTCCTTCTGACTCCTCCAGTCCAACTCCCTCCTCAAGTCCACACATCTGCCCCAATTCTGCCAACCACTCCTGCAACCCCCAACACATATCAAAGGAGATTTTCTCTAAGTGGGGAGCAGTACACTGAGTTGAAGTCCAGCATTGACAACCTCAGGACAGCGTTTGAATTGTCCATTGCTACACAGATCTCTCAACTCAAAGAGGATTTGCGCAAGGATGCTGCTTTGGCTAAGGGTCAACTGGATCAAAAAATGGATCGAAATAATGATATTTTCACTCGTAACCTTCGAGCTCTCAAGTCTCAAGTTGAGGCTCTTTGTCCAGCATCACATATTCCTCTCTGCCTCACTGAGCCTACCTTTGAAGACCTCCTCCTTCCTTTTTGCAGACCTGCGGTAGTTGAAGATTTTCGCGTGATGCCCTTGGATCTTCATGAAGCTGAACTGCAATTCAAAACTCCGGTTACTTCTTCTGCCCCTGAGTCCTCCTCCACGTCTTCACCATGTATGGACATGGTGGTCTATCAAGGTTCTTCCCAGGCTGTTTCTCCACCAATGCATCCACCTACTATAGATCTGACAGCGCTTCTTGCACTCATTCGAGCATTCTTACAGCCACATGTCTCTGTCCCTGCTCTTCCTGCTTCTGCTTCTGTTGCTGGTCAACCTACTCCGGACTTAGCCTTGCTTTCTTCTCTTCTTCAAGAAGTGTGGAAGCATATTAGGGACCTTGCTGGTTGAACATATTTTTTTCTTCTCTTTGATGTTTCACATTTTGTATTACTCTCTGTTCTTTCCTCCTGATTTTGATAATGACAATGGGGGAGAATATCTCTGATGGATTATGTGCATTTTGGAAATCTGAAAATCTGGATATATGCATGTTTTTTTTTTGGAACTCCGGTATGCTCCGTGTTTGTTTTTGAAATATATGCATTTGCTATGGGAGAGCTAGAATTATGGGGGAGAGTAACATTTAATCAAATTTACATTAATATTTTGTCATCATAAAAAAGGGGGAGATTGTTGACTTAAATGGTGTTTAAGTTTAAATATGTTTTTGATGATGTGGTTATATGTTAAAGTAATTTGATTATGTTTATTACGATTTATGCATATGAGAATTATCTGTTGGCAATACCATTGAAAAGGGTATTTTAGTTGTCTGATGAATTTGGTTAAGTGTTCTAGGTATATTAGTAAAACAAGGCTGTGAATGCACATCCAGCGGTCAAGTAAAAAAGTAGTCCACCGGTGAATTAAAATAAAAGACGAAGTCCACCGCTCACTAGACGACAAAGGCTGAAGACTTCGAAGACTAAGTCCACCGATAGGAAAATGACAAAAGGGGAAGTTCTTAATGACTACGTCCACCGATCGCTAGATGACAAAAGAAGAAATCCTCAGATAGCATTCCTTCAAGGTCTAAGTCCTCCGGTCATTAAACGACAAAGGCGGATGACTTAAAAGACGAAGTCCTCCGGTCACTAAACGACAAAGGCGGATGACTTAAAAGACGAAGTCCTCCGGTCACTAAACGACAAAGGCGGATGACTTAAAAGTCGAAGTCCTCCAGTCACTAAACGTCAAAGGAAGAAGACTTCATATCTACATCTTCCGATTGCGAACCGAGTTTTAATGCTGCATCCACCGATAGCGGTTCAACATTTCAAAGACATAATCCACCGATGGCGGTTCACTAAAATAAGCAGAGTCTTCCGCCAGAATTCAAATATACCGCGAAGTTACAGTGAAGTCGTTTTCAAGCTATAACCCCTGAACATTTATGGCGACGATGAATAGCAATTTCAGATGCAACGGCTATCTACATTTGTACGATTGCTACTTCAACGGTAACAAAGTTTCTATTATTGGATAAGGAGCATTGAAGTCAAGCCGATTTGCAGACAGAGTATTTAAGCCGAGATTAGAGCACGAAGACACAACTTTTGCCAATTTTATTCTTGAGCCCTAACTTGAAAATTTTAGCATACTCTGTATTACTCTTCTATACCTCTCGATTCAATAACTTGAGATTTTAATCTTTGAGAGTGTAGTCTGAGCTTGAAATTTTACAAACTCCAATATCTGTATAAGGCAATGGATTATCGCCCGTGAAGAATAATCCAGTATTGTAAAAGGCAGTAGATCGACGCCCGAAAGTTCGATCTTGTATTCTCGTTGAGGAGAAGGATAAGGATTTTCAAGGGGGAACCTTGAAGCGTGGATGTAGGCAAGATTTGGCCGAACCATGTAAAAACTCTTGTGTTGGTTTTTATCTCTTTATCTGTTACTTTTATTATTGTGTTTGTCTCTCTATAGCTTTAGAAAAATTAAAAAGGGTCTAATTCACCCCCCTCTTAGACAATCTCGATCCTACAAGTAGATATTATCAAAGGGAAAGGAATGATAGGTCGTACCGAGAAGATGATGATCTAAGTAACATCAAGGTAAATATTCCACCTTTACGAGGGAAGAACGACCCCAAGAGATATTTGGATTGGGAACAAAAAAGTAGACTTTATGGAGGAACCAGTAAAATGAGATCTTTTAGTCACAAGGCAAGTATTAAATGTGAAAACTAAGGAAGATGGAGACAAAGTACAACGTGAGCATATATTCCATACAAGATGTAATGTGCTAAACAAAGTTTGTAGTTTGATCATCGATAGTGGGAGTTACACCAATG